>WAAF01010467.1:621262-744956 GCA_013400475.1 Tricholaema leucomelas
AAAAAAAGGGAGGAAAGAGAAAAAAAGGGAGGAAAGAGAAAAAAAGGGAGGAAAGAGAAAAGATAAAGAGATAAAAAGAGAGAGAAAAGAGAGAAAAGGAGAGAAAAAAAGATGAAAAAAGAGGGGAAAAAAGAGGGAAAAAAGAGAAAAAAAAGAGGAAAAAGGAAAAAAAAAAAGAGGAAAGAATAGAGAAAAAGAAGCAGAAGCAAGTTCAAACAACACTTCATAGCTTATGGAAGTAATTGGAAATACAAGAAAAGCCTTTTATCTCAGAATGAGTTAAACTTACATGCAGCATCACATCATAAAAGTAGCCAAGATTGGAAAATCTTTATTTTTTTTTTTAATCTCCATGTATTCTAGAATGTACTATAGATACTCTGAACTGAAATATTGTTAGTCTAAGAAATAATATGCAGGTCTTATTCCCAATGTAAATGTTATTTTGTAACAAAATCACTGAATATTAGAGCTTGGAAGAGACCTCCAGAGATCACTGAGTCCAGCCCCCTTGCCAAAGCAGGACCACCTAGGGTAGTCTAAACAAGAATGCATCCAGGCAAGTCTTCAAAGTCTCCAGAGAAGGAGACTCCACAACACACTTAGGCAGCCTGTTCCAGTGCTCTGTCACCCTCACTGTAAAGAAGTTTCTCCTTATGTTGAGGTGAAACCTTCTATGTTTAAGTTTACATCCACTGTTCCTTGTCTTATTACTGTGCACCACCAAAAAGAGATCAGCCCCATCCACCTGACACCCACCCCTCAGATATTTATAGACATAGATCAGATCCCTTCTCGGTCTTCTCAAGCTATAAAGATAACAGTTATGAAGGGGTAGCTTTAGCTTTGTTCATTCCACTTCAGAACAGGAATTCTCCTTTTGCTGATTGCTTGTTATGCAAACTCTGTATGTTTTAACAGGTGAATATAGATATATTTACATGCTAATTAGTGGGACTCATGTCCAAATTTGGATTCAACGTTTGTATCTTTTCCTCCACAACCAATTTGAGTTTAGAAAACAACAGAACCTGAACTTTGGGAAGCTACATATTTAACTTTAATTCCAAATAGCAAAAGACCTTACAGAAATTGGACTGGAGAAGAGACTTTGTAAGACCAGGTAAACTACACCATCCTTGTCCATTCTAACTAGTGCACCCTTAGGCAAGCTGAAGTATACTTCATGGTATACCATGAAGTATTCTAGCCCATGGTAGTTTAGAATATACTTTCCAGTCTCCTCTCCTTAATATTCTCCAATATCAAAGATTTTACTGTCTCACACATTTTCCATTCTAGTGTTTTTCTCAATGTAAATAAATAAATTTCCTAGTATCTAACATGGAAAGGTACTACAGCCATTTAATCTCATACTCTCTTGTTCCATCTGGCACTGAGATGGCAAATAGATTCTTCCCTTTCCTCTTTAGGTACCTGAAAGACAGTGCCCTTCATAGTTTCTCTTTTTTTCAATAAGCCAATCCTAATTCTTTCAATCCTTCTTTGTAAAGTTGGGTCTTTTTTGTTTGTTTGGGGTTTTTTTTTGCTTGTTTTTTGTTGGTTGGTTTGGGGTTTTCTTCATAGAATACTGGAACTTCTTGTTGCTCTTTTCTGAAGCTTCTACTATTTGTTCACGCATTTCTGGGGCTGTGAAGCCAAAAACTCAAGTGCAGTCCAGCTATTAAGCTACAGTAATAGTAGAAAATTGTTCTCTTTTCTCATAATTTTTACATGCAACTTCAAAATAGTCACATTGGGTTGTATTTCAATGATATCAACATACAAAGAAGAAAATCAACATCCCAGGCATGCAATTTCCTGTTTTATCTAAGGTCTGACAATAGATAAAGCTAGGTGTAAGCGTGTGACTCCTGTTAATACAACACTTAATTAAAGGATATTGCCTCAGAAGTGCCTGGCACAAGTCGTCAGTCGTCATGAAGACTGTGTACGTGAGAAGGAAGTCATCCAGGAGAGTTTCTGCAGAGGAAGACAAAAAAGCCCAAGGTACAATACATTAGTGAGAGGAGGAAGATAGCATCTACTTGTGCTTGTGTGCATGGCAGGAATAGGACACCTTCCCAGGAAAAAAAGGTCCAAAGTATACAGAATACATCAAACTAGGTTTCCAACTGTGAACAATGCTGTCCCTACAGAGGGTCAGATACTTTCTTTTACAAGCTGTGCTAGTTTGAAGCCAGCCAGAATGTTTTGGTGAGAAGGACTAGATTACAGGCTGTGAAAGGAAGACAATGGTGATGTCTACTTTGCTCATAGGCTTACTGAGATGTATAAAAATAAGAATCAAAACATAGATAAGCACTTCTGCTGCTGGTGAGCTTGGAGCTGCATCTCTTTTCTAACCTCACCCTCTGTTTCTTTAAATAATCCACTTTGCTTCCTAACCCCCTGGCTGAACCTCCATTCTTCCTTGGGACTGGGGTAAGGTTTAGAAGGGTAGGGGGAAGGTGAAGGGGCGGTTGAGAGCCCCTCCTGGGGAGTCAGGTTTCTGGGAGGGCTGTTGTGTTTCTGTATTATCTTTTACCTTGTATATTTCCGTATATAGCTACATATACTGTAAATATCTGCTTGTATATTGTGCTAGCTGTAAATATAAAAGCTTCATTCAGTTTCCAGAGCCAGCTGAGTCTAGTCTGGGTGATTTCTAAAGTGTAAGGGGGTGGGGAACACCCAAACCATCACACAAGCACATCCTGAGCTCTGAAAGAACCAAGCACAAATACACCCAAAGTAAGCCACAGCTCAGGAATCAGTAAGAAAGAGTCCCTATCTCAAATCCTGGTTGGCTCTGCAGCATGCAAAGCAGCCTTTGCACCAGCTATGTTGTCCTGGAAATTCAGAAGAAAGCTTTCAGCAACAGGAGAGAGAAAACTGTGTGTAGTGTGATTGACATTTACACCCAGTAGTTGAGAACTATGAAATAAATATATTGAAATTGTAGCCTTGTTAGTCCTGTAAGTGCTGAGAAGTTCTATCTAAGGCTTATTTAAATACATTAAGGAAGGGTTTTTTTCTCTACCTGGTTTCTATCAGTGTTACAAAAATAGGCCAATGATACTTCCTTAGCAGATAATCTCTATCCAGGCTGCTGTAGCACCTCCAGGTTGTCGAGACAAGCAGCACTGTCAATTCAGGTCTCAATGTAACCTGCTCAAGCCTCACTCCCATTCCACACTAGCTTCAAGATTTTTCCAAACCTTTACAACACACACAGCAGGAAGCTGAAAGGATCGGGTTGTTCAAGGAGACAGGGCTTAGGGATAACTCTATGATGATCTTCAACAATCCAATGGCAGAGTAAAGACTGAACCAGATTTTGCTTGAGGTATGCAATGAAGTGCTAAGTGGCGACCATCAGAGATGAAAACAAAAGAAAATTTGTTAGATATAAGGAGGTTTTACTTTTTTTCCCTCCTGTCAGGAGAATCAACCACTTGGACAGGTTGCTTACACACACTGCAGAATCTCCAGCACTATGTATATTGAGGGCTTGCCTGGGTAAAGCTTTGAACATCATGGTCTTACTGCACCTGCTTCAAAAAAGAATTGGACTAGATGCCTTCAGCACATCCCTTCCAATTGAAATCATTCCACAGTTCCTAAACAAATTTGCTTCAAATTTCAGTAAGCTGCTCATACATGACACGTGATCTAGGAATGAATTTTTATATGGTTCACAAACACAATTTAGAGTTTTCTGCTAACAGAGAAGGAAATTATATTGGCCTTTTTAATCCCCAAACAAAAATGCTTGCTTTTATTTTTTCCTCCTCAAATGGTAAGATTTTCCCAAGTATTTGAGAGGCTGATGTTCACTGTACTTCTTTGAATTCTAGCAGGTATACCATGTTCCCTTTAATAAGAAAATATATTTGCATCACCTTCTTCCTCAGATAAGAACAGGAACATGGACAGAGGGTGAAAAAGAACAGAAATAATTCAGGTTATATTGCAAAGCAAAAAAAACCCACAAAACTTTAGCAGTATAAGTAGTTATTACTAGTTAGCATCAATTACTCAGTGGTGATTTAACTGGTGGCTTTACAACAGCAGAGACTAAGGGGCCCACATGAGAGAGGGCTGAGCCCCAATTTCTATGTCCTGATGTTGTCACTATTTGTTTGATCCATTCCAGTCCAAGCTAGTGCTTGTGTACAAGTGTGCAACTGAGAGCATCCCAGCAGCTTTTCATGCTAAGGCTGCAATTTCACAATAATTTAGACCAATTTCAGTTACAGTTGCCTTGGATTTCTTGTCGGTAAATTATTGACCCCATATCTGTGGTGCAGGATGGCAGTAAGAATTCATCCAGTTATCATTCAAAGCCAGATATCACAGGGACATTATGGATGGATAACAGATGACAGCCCACCCTGTGAGCATGAGGTTCAAAATACCTCCATTATCTTTAAAATATATATATATGGATGTATGAGAAACTCTAGCTAGATCAATGCATTTAACTCATCTAGGCAGAGTCCTCATGCAAAGGCAGCTAGCTAAACCTCCTTGCATCCAAATACAAAACAATTACATTCTTTATATTCCACCAGCATTGTTTAAATGGTGGAAAGCATTATCTCTGCATAAAAAGCATATTTTTGTCTCAGTAAATGAAAAGACACTGTGAACAGCTTGTTCCCTATCTAAAAGGTCATCTATTCATTCTGCTGAACATCTTCTGGAGGGTACAATGCAGCCATTAAAGCTGAAGGTTTCACAAACATTTATTTGGAAATGGCTGATGTTGCAGTCAACAACCACATCTAAGTTCTTCACTACACTGCACAACTGTGCAGTGATCCTCATGAAGTCAAAGAGATGTTTACAACAGAAGATCCTGCAACTTTCTAATCTGTATAAACGGTATCTGAGTTTCATCAGTACATAGTCACATCTTTGAAAAGTGCTAGCTAAAGAAAAACTGCAGTGCTGTGATGGGTTGAGAAGTTACCCCCAAAATAAAACTGAAATCACCAAACTAGCTCAGAAGGTTTGGCAGTAAAATAAAGCTGTATTTTACAGCAAGCTAAATTTACAAGCATATATACAAAATCTATTTACATGTATTTACACTTATATACAATTACATACAAGTTAGAAACAATACAGAAATCCAATCCTCTCCCCACCCTGGACAAAGAAAGCCCAGAAAGGGCCAACACCACATTCTTCTCTCCCTCCAGATAGAAAACCAGCAAGGCTCAGGTGTTATCAGTAAAAGGTTAGGACATGGTGTGGAGGAGCCAGAGAGGCAGAGGAACAGTGACAGAACCACAGCTCAAAAGCCAAGAGAGCAAAATTGTTCACATGTTACCATTTTATCCCTCTTAGCAAACCAATGAATGATAGAGATATTATCACTATTAATCTTTCCCTTCCAGTGCTCTAATTTATCTCTTCGCAAACCAATGAATGATATAGTCTTTATCATTATTATTCTTTCACTTCCAGTGCTCTAATTTATTTACACCCTGCACTGAACTTTTGATAAAGTCCCAATTTCTCTCATTGGAATTTTCCAATAAACCTAAAACTACTACAAGTCCTCATCAAGAACCTTCCACGATTGTTCATAATAGCTTAGTTTTATCCTACTAATTGGTGTTAAAATACAAACTCCAGACTTTATCTTTATTACCTGATAATCTGTCTTCAATTCTTCCAGCATCCCAAAGTGCTGTTATGGGAAGAAAGGTTGGTTCTCCTATAATTCAAAGTTTTGGAGACTGTTTTCTGGCTTAAATTTTCTGAAAGAACTGTGCTACAGCTATCACAAATGCAATTTTCTCAAACTAAGTGGAGGGAAAAATCAAAATTGTACACTTGTTCAGATAATCTACAATTGATTTTAAGCCCTCTGTTGATCTCCCTCTCTGCATGCTGTCATGCATCCATCTATTCACAAATCTCAGGCTTCTCACAACTTCAGCAAAATAAGAATTTTCACTCAGACAACTGAAAATTTTATGTATGTATACAAAATCAGAAAATCATAGAATCAACCGGGTTGGAAGAGACCTCCAAGATCATCCAGTCCAACCTTGCACCCAGCCCTGTCCAATCAACTAGACCATGGCACTAAGTGCCTCATTCAGGCTTTTTTCTTGAACACCTCCAGAGACAGCAACTCCACCACCTCCCTGGGCAGCCCATTCCAATGCCAATCACTCTCTCTGCCAACAACTTCCTGCTAACATCCAGCCCAAACCTCCCCTGGCACAACTTGAGACTGTGTCCCCTTGTTCTGTTGCTGGTTACCTGGGAGAAGAGACCAACTCCCACCTAGCTACAGCCTTCCTTCAGGTAGTTGTAGACAGCAATGAGGTCAGCCCTGAGCCTCCTCTTCTCCAGGCTGCACACCCCCAGCTCCTTCTGCCTCTCCTCACAGGGCTGTGTTCCAGGCCCCTCACCAGCTTTGTCGCCCTTCTCTGGGCACATTCTAGTATCTCAACATCTCTCTTGAACTGAGGAGCCCAGAACTGGACACAGTACTCAAGGTGTGGCCTGACCAGTGTTGAGTACAAGGGCAGAATAATCTCCCTTGTCCTACTGGCCACACTGTTCCTGATCCAGGCCAGGATGCCATTGGCTCTCTTGGCCACCTGGGCACACTGCTGGCTCATGTTCAGTCTACTGTGATTCTTTTCTTTTTCTTCTCAATGTAGACAAATGCTAAAGAGAAGAAGTTCCTAAATTATGATTCTACAGCTTGTACATAGCCAGGCCTCTTCAAACTCCTTCTGAATTTGTTTAGAAATTTATACCCTAAAGGAATATTTTGAACAAAAATAGTCTGGATTCTACATGTGGTCCATTAATAGCATCACTCATCCATTAAATTGCTTTAACAAGTAAGCACTGAAAGTGCTTTTGCTAGACTAAATATCTATTATCTAATAGTCACCTAAAGACTACATAACATTTACACTTTTAAAATGCTTGCATTAGCTTGCAGGTATTTCTCTGCAGTCCTAATGTTCTCTGTAACTATATTCATTATTCTCTTTTAAATGTTCTGTAATTTAAAACCATTCCAGAACATGTGGTTTGGGTGGGGTTTTTTTGTTTATGCCTTAGCAAGCACACAAAAGCTGAGGGTTTACTGATGCTTCAAAAATTATTTGTTTAAAACAAACAATTGCACACTTCTCAGACTCACAGAATTTCTTAGATTGGAAAAGACCTTCAAGCTCATCAACTCCAATCATTAGTTTCACATTGACAAGTCCTTGACTAAACCAAATCCCTCAGCACAACATCTAAGCACTATGAATTGCTATGGTTGGAAAGGACCACCAGGATCATCCAGTCCAACCCTCATCCCAGCATCCTTCATCACTAGACCATAGCCTCAAGCACCACATCCACTCTCCTTTTAAACACCTCCAGGGACGACAACTCCACCACCTCCCTGGGAGCCTGTTCCAGTGCCTGACCACCTGCTCAGTAAAGAACTTCCTCCCAACATCCTACCTAAACCTCCCCTGATGCAACCTGAGACCATTTCCTCCTGTCCTATCATTAGTAATTCAGGAGAAGAGACCAGCTCCAGCCTCACTACAACCTCCTTTTAGGTATTTCTAGAGACTTTGGGACATTAACACACGTTCACAAATAATGATTTGCTGGTCTTAACCTGTAAACAGATAGAAAGGCCAACCAGGAAAGAGTTTCTTCACAGCAAATTATTCACTTTGTTACTAATGACCACTAGGAGCAGTAAATTTCAATGAGGATGCCCTTTAAGTGTAGGAGCTGGACTGATAATTATGAACAGAAGTGTCTTCCTGGTTTTTTCTGGTTAGTCACAGTTGATTTAAGAGGTGGGGAACAAAAAAACCTAAAAGGCAATTCCAGTCAAATCATTAATTAGTCACAGTGCACCACAGACCCACTCAGAACAGCAGTGGAAAGCATACCTCTGCCTTCCAATTTTATTGTGCCTCAGTTTCTGCTTAAATTTGTGCCTATCCTCACCATTATTCCTATAGAAAAAGTTCTACTGGTATTTGCAGCAGAGAGGGAGAATAAAAACTGCACACTAATAGCTGGAAAAGAAAAGCTGCCATTGGAAGGGAAGGCTTTGTGCAAAGGCCTGTGATGCTCTGCTATTTTTTAATTTCTCTTCTTCATGAATTTTTTATTTAATCATTTTCTACTGGCCATCAATCTACATTTTTTCCTTTGTTCCTCACACTTTTCCTTTATTTGACTAAGCAATTATTACAAAGTATGCAGCTAGCTTGCAGCTACAGGGCTTTTTTTTTTGTTTCAAAGATGATTTCAAGCAGTTTAAAGCTTCATTAAGACGTGCAACAGAACCAGCACGAGTTCAATGGGCTCCTGTTCCTGCAGCTCATTGGGGGCAGCCTTAGGCAGCAATCTCACCACACCAAATGTGTGGGAGTACCACAGGCATAAAAATAATAAAAAAGCAGGCACTGTGCTTGAGTGTTATTAAATAATCAATTCACACCAGCTTCTGCTGTGTGTCCCTTCCTTTCCCAGGTGAAATAAGGCAGCATAGGCACCAGCTTTACTGGGAGCAGTTAGTACCACCCTTCCCACCATTCTATGATGTACAAATCCTGCAAGATACTTTTAGGGTGGCTGAAAAATGGAAAGGGCAGTATGTAGACATGGGATGTTCTTACACATCAATTACCATGAGAGCGTTTGCTTTCAGCTGCTTACTAAAGGATCCAGCAATAACCTCTACATGAGAATTTGCAACTGTATTGCCTGCTCAAGCTGATGACAGCCAACAGCAAGGACAGCATATCTGGTGTGGAACAGTGATCTAGGGTCTCAGAGACAGTAAATCATATATCTGGATAAATAACACATCGTATCTCTCTATGCACTTAAAAATCCAGAGGATTCCCTGCTCCTCTCCATGTGTCCACTTAACCTCTCTGACTAGATCCCACCCTTTCTCTCTGAGAAGGCAACTCTACAAAGACTAACTCAATGTGATAGCACAATTGTAAATGCCAGGAGGGCAGAATAGGTTTCCCACAAGGGTTTAAACATCAGATTTAGGTTTTCAATTATTTCTTTTCTTTCTTTTCCACTCTCTTCTGTAGGCAGGATAGCAATTACTGAGCTTTAGGACAAAAATGAACACAGATCTGCAGTGAGGAATCACCCGTAGGGCATATTTAGCACATCAGGACAAGTAGTACACTTCATGGTGTTGCCATGTCCACAGCTGCAAGCTCTTTTCAAACCTTCTTAATGTACCACAGTGGTGCAAGGTATCAATGGGGCAGTCTCACATTAAAAACTTCCTATATAAACAGGAAAAAAGACTTAAAGGAAATGCTTTTGTCAAATTGAGTAAAAGTTAAATGTGTTCTATTAAATAGAGGACAATTTTTAAGAAAACAGATATTTCAGTTTAGCTTCCCCATTATCCACACAGAAAAACTTCAGCCATTCTAAAAAGATTTTAGAATGAATAAAGCAGGGAAATATTGCAGTGTTACAGAGCAATGCACCTCTTTACCTGTCCACCTAGCTACATCTATGGCCATCTACTATTTACCAACCAGAGCTAAAATAAGGCTGTACACAAATTTACATTACTGTGATGGGTTTAGGAAATCACCCCCAAATTAAAATTTACCAGACCAGCTCAGATTGCATGGAAGCAAAATAAAGCTAGGTTTTACAGCAAAGCTAAGTTGACAAGCATACCTACACATTGTACTTACATCTATTTACAATTATATACAATTTAGAAATAATACAGAAATCAAATCTTCTCCCCAGCAAAGCAAAATCCCAGAAGGGGCCAATGCCACCTTCTTCTCTCCCCCCAGATAGAGAAAACAGCAAGGCTCAGGTGTTATCTGGAAAAGGCCAGTGTGGAGGCGTTAGGGGAGCAAAGGACTAGTGAACAGAGCCAGTGGCCAAAAGCCAAGAGAAGGAATTTGTTTATACACTGACTTTTTACACCTCTTAGCAAACCAGTGAATTATATAGAATTTACTGTTATTTTTTACAACCAATACCCTGCTCAATTCAGATTCTGCACTGAACTTCGAAGAAAGTGTCAATTTCTCTTATTGGAATTTTCCAATAAGCCTTAAACTACCACAATTACAAACAGTCAATAGCTCAAAAAGCATTTGGAATATACCGATTGCTCTGCTGCTAATATTAGATACCCTGTCCAGCTAAGCCAGATCTAATTATTCCTAACGACAGCCCTGAGTCATTAATCTCTTTATACCCACAAGAATAGGTAACTTGAAGACAAATGCCACTTCGTCCTGGTTTTCTGATCACCTTGGTACATCCTCAATAGGTTTTGGTTTGCAGCTTCTCAATGGCTACCAACAACAATAACAAAAGCTGGATGATCCTTGAGGTCCCTTCCAACCTAAACCATTCTATGATTCTATGATTCTATGAAATATTTGGTGAAAAATGGCACTTCCAGTGACAAACTGCACGTGTCCTGATGCTAAGAACTACTCTCTTTTTCATATTGGACTCTACAGAGCAACATTTTAGACCCTGTGCAGTATTTCTGTTTCCCTGTTCCTTCCTTGGAGAAAAGGAGGCTCAGGGGTGAACTCACTGCTGTCTACAACTACCTGAAGGGAGGTTGTAGCCAGGTGGGGTTGGTCTCTTCTCCCAGGCAACCAGCAACAGAAGAAGGGGACACAGTCTCAAGTTGTGCCGGGAGAGGTATAGGCTGGATGTCAGGAGGAAGTTCTTCACAGAGAGAGTGATTGGCATTGGAATGGGCTGCCCAGGGAGGTGGTGGCGTCACCATCCCTGGAGATGTTCAGGAAAAGGCTGGATGAGGCACTTAGTGCCATGGTCTAGTTGACTGGATAGGGCTGGGTGCTAGGTTGGACTGGATGATCTTGCAGATCTCTTCCAACCTGTTTGATTCTAGGATTTCTTTCCCTTACATACTTGTCTAAATATTAAAGAAAAATAAAGTTATGCAAGAAGAGGCAACCAACAGGATTTTAGATAGGCAATGCATCCATCTTTTTTCCTGTAATTACATGGTTTACAGAATGTAATTTCCTCTATACATAAGAGCATAAACATAGAGAATCCATGCATACAGACTGTATTTTCCTTCATCTGCAGATGGTCTGTGTCACACACTCTTAGCTGGGGAGAGGGTGCTGATATTGAAAGCTGTTACACTGCAAAGAAAAACAAGTCATCTGTTTGTTGTTGGGTTAGGGGTTTTGTTTAAAACCTATCACCATTCTGAACTCAAATCTCTTCCACATTGCACTGTACAAATCCACTGTGAATGGCTGTGCAAGAATTACAGAGAGATTTAAGAGTTTTTCAGACTTGTATTCCACACTAAATCGGATTATAAGAAAATATAGATAAAGTACTGGAATGCAGATCCTTTTTCCACTTCATGCAAAGCAGGGTATTCAGCTTTCTACAGGGCTTTGCTGGCAGAGGCTAAGTCTGTGTGGAGACTGGGGAGGAAGGAAAAAAAAATAACAAAGCTGCCTGAATGAACAAGCCATTGGAATTCAGTTAGCTCATAGGTTAAAATGACTCTTACAGCAATTAACAGTGTCTGTTTGGCAATGGAATCACAGAATCTATCTGCTTGGAAGAGACCTTGAAACGGACACAGTCTCAAGTTGTGCCAGGGGAGGGCTAGGCTGCATGTTAGGAGGAAGTTCTTGCCAGAGGGAGTGATTTGCCATTGGAATGGGCTGCCTAGGGAGCTGGTGGAGTCACTGTCTCTGGAGGTGTTCAAGAAAAGACTGGATGTGGCACTTAGTGCCATGGTCTAGATGACTGGGTAGGGCTGGGTGCTAGGTTGGACTGGATGATCTTGGAGGTCTCTTCCAACCTGGTTGATTCTACGATTCTGTGACCTCAAAGATCATCCAGTCCAGCCCTTACTCATGCTACACAGCAGTTGTGGTTTTCCTTGTGAGTACAAAAGAATTAAACTGAGTAAAAGGATGAAAATTCATGTGCTGCATTAAAAACATTACTCTCTAAACCCTCTGCTTTCAATGACGAGGAAATCACTGAGTGCCCTGACTCCTCAATTTCTATTTTAGAAACTTGGCAAATAGAAGGAGATCATAAGATCATCTTCCTCCTGAAGCACGTTAGAACCTAAGTATAAGGTATTGGTAAGCAGCACATAGGAGGTGCAGCAGCATGAAATGTGAAAGGGGGTACCCAAGCATTTTTCAGCATTGATGCAAACTGAGTTTGGTGTGGTAATGAAACCTCTTTGGTGTTTTCTGGAGGGTGGAATCTTTTAAGACAGGGAGAGAAATACAAGTATTTTAAACAACATACAATGCATTCTAAAACTCTTTAGTTGTGCCATTTCCCATTTGTGATCATGACACAGATGACCATATGGCCAGCTCCTGACAGCCCCTTGTGTTAATACACTTACCAGTATTAGCCACAATTCTGAATTTAAAAACCAACAACCTCAAAATTTGCTCTTATTCACATTCCCTGTGTCCACCCCTACCTTGCAGTACCAGTCACTTCTGTCTAACACTCAGTGAGGCTCATCCTCCAGAGTAAATTTGGAGGTAAAAAACCCACACTTGAACCAACTGATTCTTTTGAGGTTTTTATCTTCCTTGGTATGACTGAAGGTATCTCAGCTCAACAATGCCAACACACCTCACGACTTCAAAGCACATAGTGGAAATAGTTGTTTTAAAGAAAATATTCACTGATGTGGTTAGCAACACCAGAACTGCTCAGAAATAGTTTAAACTTGCATTTCTTACAGTCACTAAGGAAAGCAGCCCTATGAGATGGGGTTACAGCTGGGCAAACAGACAGATGAGCTCCCTGTGCCTAAGTAAAGTGGATGCTGATTACTAACTATTCTATAGGGAACAGAACTTTTTTTTTCTATTCTAAATATTCACTCACTGAGTTCAAATTAAACTAAATGAGAGCTATAGCAGAACACCTTCAAGTTTTTCAGCCTCTCGGTGCTGAAAGCTCTTAAGCTTGTTAAATTCTTGTAGCTTCTCTTACTCCTTTCTGTAAAATGAGAAAAACCATAATCACACCTCAAGGCAGGCACTGCTACATGTTGATTCCTTAAATGTTTTAGTTCACACAATACTATCATAGAATTATAGAATCAACCAGGTTGGAAGAGACCTCTAAGATCATCCAGTCCAACCTAGCACCCAGCTCTGTCCAATCAACCAGACCATGGCACTAAGTGCCTCAGCCAGGCTTTTCTTGAGCACCTCCAGGGACGACGACTCCACCATCTCCCTGGGCAGCCCATTCGAATGGCAAATCACTCTCTCTGGCAAGAACTTCCTCCTAACATCCAGCCTATGCTTCCCCCGGCACAACTTGAGCCTGTGTTCCCTTGTTCTGTTGCTGGTTGCCTGGGAGAAGCACACATTTTTTCTTCTATGCAGTGCTCTGAAATCTTTCAGCAATGCAAACACAGGTCCAGAGAGTTGTGATCAGAAAACTGCTTCTTCTGCAAAAATGGAAAAACTGTTTGAGAACAACTCCTTTCAAAGATAGGAGCTTCCCAATAATCTGTAATTCCACAGCAATTTACTAAAAATGTCAGGATACCTCTGAGTACAAACAGCAAATGCAAATTGCTATCATTACTATCTGCTCTGGGAAGATACTGCTCATGTCTGCAAGTGTGCCGAGCAGTCTGCCATTCAGCAGACAGCAGCGGAGCTCAGGACCTTGCAGGATTAGCCCTTAATTCAAAAATCAAATCCTCTCATACTGCTATGCTACCATGGACACAGCATGAAGCAAAAAAAAAAAAAAAGAAAAAAAAGAAAATGGTGTTGAGAAAGAAAGGTCAATGGAAAAAAGAACATCAATATATAATTTGCTGCTAATGTATTAAAACAATTATAGTAGTTATGTCATCTCACCATTGAAGCACTGAGAAATCAATGCTCAAAGGAATAAAGAGCAAGCCATTTATTTCTGGCATTAGGTTAGGAAAAGAAAATACATAAGGGCAAGATATTTAACCTCTACAACCAGATATTTTATTAGAGCACAAACGTCAGAACCAGGAATAATTTCTAAGGTCATCTCCCAGAATTTTCTGCCAGTATTTTAACATCTGCAGAATGAATCAAACACATTCTGTCTGGCAAGGTCAAAGATCCTCCTAAAGTTGCATTCCAGTTGCTGCTATCACATGTATTGGAGCAGTTTCATATTTTGTTCGAGAGACAAAACGCCCTGAAACCACAGGCAGAGAGCAAATGTCAGACATGTCTGGCTCTAATGAGGCACTAATTTTTCCACTTAGAAATCCGAAGCTCTTCTTTTCTCTTTTTTTTTTATCCCCAGGTAGGAGGCAGCTGTGGTGATTAATGTGCAGCTATAATGGTCGGGGTTATCTGAAATTATTGCACAAATCCACTGCGCCTTATACAGTTTGAAGCATTAAGAAATATTGCCTCTAGCAGTCATCCCGAGATACTGCTACTTTTTGTTTAAAAAAGCCTTTGACTACTGCAACTAAAATCCTCAAGCATTCCAGGCAGGGAAATTTCACTTGACAGTAAACAGAGGTATTTTAGAGCACATGTGAAGCCCTCACACAAGCCTTACTGCTTCTGCAGCCACTTCTTTTTTCATATCAGGCATCTGCCGAAGTACTTGGGGAGAAAAACCCATCCTCTGTTTCCATCGATTGCTTAAAATAAGCCATCCAGGGCAGGATTGCCTGGAGCAGCAGGCAGAAGGATAAAAGATTTAATGGTTCCCTTTCATCCTTCTGCCTGGGATCCAGCTGCCTTAAGGGCCAGAAGAGAAGGGCACACAGCAGCAACAGCACAGCATGCTGCTGGTCTGGTCTGCTCTGATGGATTTTGACCTCCAGCAGGCACACCGCACCACCGGACACCACAGGCGCTAGTGTATCTCAGTGCAAGTCGGTGTACCAGCAAGTGCCAGCTAAGTATCTACTTTTCTGCATCTGCCTTCCACTTGGACTTCTTTGCATCCCTGTCATCACTCTCTTCTCCAGCCCAGAACCCTCAACAATGCAGTTTAGAAGAGTCAGGGATCTGCTGGAGAGGGTTTGCAAAGGGCTACGAGGATGATTAGGGGACTGAAGGGCATGGCTTATGAGGAGAGGCTGAGGGACCTGGGACTTCTTAGTCTGGAGAAAAGACGACTGAGAGGGGATTTAATAAATGTCTATAAACATCTGAGAGCTGATCAGGAGCTGGGAGACGGGCTCTGCTCACTTGCTCCCTGGGACAGGACAAGGAGCAATAGGTGTTAAGTTGCAGCAAAAGAGGTTCCACCTCAACACAAGGGGGAACTTCTTTACTGTAAGGGTCACAGAGCACTGGAACAGGCTACCCAGAGAGGTTGTGGAGTCTCCTTCTCTGGAGACTTTCAAGGCCTGTCTGGATGTGTTCCTGTGTAACCAGAGCTAGATTGTATGGTCCTGCTCTGCAGGGGGTTTGGGCTCGATGATCTCTTTGAGTCCCTTCCACCCCTAATACCCTGTGATCCAGTGACTTCCAGGTGCCACTGAAAGCTGCCAGTGTCTCAGCAGGTAAGTTGTCTGGTTGTTGGTGGCAGCATAGACATTGTGCACACCCTCCTCTGACCACAGACTGCAGCAAAAACAAGTAGGCTGCACCACCTGCCCCCTCTTGCCACTGCAAGATTGGTCCTACTAAGCAAGTGCTCTAAGGTGCTCATGGCTATTCAGGACTTTTCCCAGGTTCACCATTTGAGTCTAAAGACAGATTTAGCATTAGACTAGACATTACATTAGGCTAGACTTTCTGAAAGTTAATAAAAGAACAAAAATGTACTTAATCTTCATTCTTTTCATCTTTGCCATCCAGCACTCCTATGGCGTGGAAGAAGAACAGAGTTTCAAGTACAGCATGTCTTTCTCATCACTGGACTGGAAAATCTACTCCTAGGAAACAAGACCTTCAAATCTAATGTTACATATAAAAATACCATCACTTCCTGAAAACAAAGATTGAGAGTTCTGCACTTCTGAGTCTTTGGCTTGAGATATTTTAGAAGAGTCTACTTTTCAGTGACACTTCTGAGAACACAACCCCCAATTTTCTACTTACAATGCAAAAAAAATTGCATTGTATATATATGCAAATATATACTAATATATATGCAAATATATAAAGAAATTTTCTATATGTGTGTATATATATCATTCTTAATTGCTATTATTTTGAAATAAGACTACTAACTCAAAAAGTTTTAGCTTCAGTACCTCACAACAGTCTCCAAAATCCACTGCATTCAAACAATATCCAGTCCAGCAGACTACAACACTACCGTACAGTAAGTGGAATACATTCCATATTGGTACATAATGCTGTAGGTCAAACTACACGTGGCAATGCCCCATCTAGAGCGCTACAGGTCAGGTGTGATGCTTAGACTTCAGTGTGCAGTGGTACCACCTGCTGCTAACTGCTTTCCATAACCAACCAGAGGGGTAGGTCCCTGAAGGAAACAGAAATGTACAGATTCACACTGTGTATTTTTAAAAGTGTTTAGCGAGAAGCTTTGATCTATTATTTTCCCCCTACAAAGCAGCAAGGGGAAATTTCTTTGTGCTTCAGCCCTGGGAAGGAGATATAAGAAGAATCTCGTTTGCCCCTGGGAACCACATTATCATAAATATGCTAAGCAGTGCAAGCTCCCCAACATGTGGCACTGGAGCATGTGCAGTAAACATCACAGCGACTCTTCAGGGAAGCCCAGCATGACAAAGCCTCCACTGGCAAAACGCTCCAGGCTTCTGTAGATTTGGCAGAACTGCCTGTGAAGGGAGTGATGGCATTTTCACCCCAGCAAGAACTGTTGGATTTGGTCCCAGTTTCTGCGTAAGATGTCAATAACATGCACTAGACTGATGTGCAGACCACGCACTTCTTCCAGCATGTGAAAGAGCAACGCGCTGGGGCAAGTGGTGGGACATAACTGCTGTTCTGGGTAGCACAGACTGGGTTAGGGTCTTGCATATGCAGCTGTGGCTGACTGTCACAGAACCTCAGAAGCAGCCACTCAATTGTCAACATCTTACGATGTATGGAGGCTAAAGGCCCTGCAAAGGTGCTGTGTGGTTGCGATGCATTACAGGTTCTGCCAGGGTGGAAGCAAGGAGGAACAGGGAACAACATCTTGCAAATCCCACAGGAAGCCAGACAGGCATCAGCATACTGCAGTGTCACTGCAGTGCTAAAAGATGCCACTTCCAGCATTTAGCCCCAGAGCCTACAATAGTTCAGGCTGATGGGCACTCACTTTTCAGATACCTCTGGCATAACCTATGCAATATCTAAACAATTATGATGCACAGCAGAAACCTCCTTGTCCTGGAAGGGGGTGGCAGGAGGGACAAGGAATCCAAAAGAACCTGAAAACCAAACAGGACCATACTTGGATCTTACATTTCACACACAGCTTCACAGCATAAAACCAGAACAAGGAGCATCAGAACACTAAAGGCAGCTTCAGTTTGCTTCCTTGTGTGATGGATGGGTTCCAAAAAAACCTGATGAGCTTCACGATGGTGCTGTTAGAACACAGCGTTACATTAATTGCAGACTTATTTGCATAATGTATGTCCTTAAATTATGAACCTGAAATTATACTCGCTATACTGAGACACCCAGATCTTTCCAATGACAGGTTAACATGTAATTAAAGACAGCTTTTCTCCTCATTATTAAAACTTAATGGAAGACAGCAATAAAAAAAAAAGCAAGCCTTGTACATAGTCTGTGTATGTATTAAGAACACCTAACAACTTCAAACTATCAGATTTGTCAGTACAGCTCTGTACTGACAGCAGAATGAAAGGAATAACAGAGGTTCTTGCTTGCATGGTTTGAAGATCATACAGGGGTAAGGTGCAAGGAACAGACATCTGGAGCGCAGCTGCTGGTGAGTATGAAAATACCTGCGTGGGCACATCGCCCTGCAGCAGCAGAGCTGCGTGCCTGTGAAAGGACCTTCAGCTGCTTGCAATACACTTTTGAGAATGAATACCTTTATTCTGATAATTTTCAAACCATTTTGGCTCCTTGGGGAGCTCAGCATTAGAACCTTGATTCAGCTGCACCATAATTACCCAGAGATTTCATTTGATGGCCCTGCATATTGCAGTTAAATAAAGTGGAGATGTTAAACAATTACTGGATGAAAGCCCAGTAGAGTCATTTTCTAAAGGTGTTTTTTCACTTTTCCCATTATTTTGGAGTTTTAGTGCCATTTATTGATTTAGACACCAAAAAATGCATGCAGAATATAATTCTCAGATAGGCATAACCTTGGACCAGTAGAGTGCAGCTTTTTTCTTTTGCATCTTTCTTTTCCATGCCTCATGAGATACTGTATCTTCCATGCACACACTGGAAAGCATCAAATACAAGAGAAGCATTCTGTATCTTGTAGAAACTGTTCCATCTAGTTTTACCCCTTTGTGGACCCTGACAGCTGTCCCTTGGACTTCCACAGGGCACAGAGGACTCTCCTTGGTCAAGATGCAAACCCTACCTTTCTGCACAAGCATACATGACTCCAAAGCAGTTTTGGAGAAAGGTAAAACCACAAAGTGCAGTAACAGAGAGCTTACTATACTAAACTGGGCCTCCTGGCTCACCTGCACCATGACTGTTTCACCACTGCACATAACCTCTGGCTGCAACTAGCACTTGCCACTAGCTTTCATTTCTATAGCTCACTGAGGCCATAAGTGCTACTATAGTTTTCATACAACATGCTTTATCTTTCCAGTGTACAGAGAAAGGGAGGCAGACATGGGCTCATCAGAGGCAGGAAGTGCCTTCCACAGCTGAGAGTGCAAACTCAATGTTCTTGCTCCCGTTCTACTTACCATAGACCATAGCAGTGCATTTGGTCTCCTGCCAGTGAGGTCAACACCACCAAATGCAAGATTGATATGGTGATCCCACTGCAAATCATCCTTCCCTATCACTTTTTCAAACCTTTCTTCGAACTAAATAGACTAATCAGGCAGTAACTTTCTACTTTCCTTCAGCATCTCTTCTTCTTTTTTGTTCCCTAACAGAACATGTCTTTTGCAGCTCAACTGTCCATCCAACTGTCTGTCAGTCCCTTACCCCTGTAACCTTTGAAGCTGTTGATAAATTTCAACCAATTTTGAGACAGGGTAGAAAATTCTCAAACACAATGTTCCTGTAAGTAATGGGAGGTAAGTGCATCTGTAGAAGAAAAAGAGAGACAGATGATTGTCTCGCTGAAGTAAAGGCTGCCATTAGACACAGCTATGTCTGTAGACATAAAATAACTCAGCCAGAGGAGATGGAAAGATAGCACCTCAAGCTGATGCTGGTAGGAGTGGGTCTTTTTTGATTAAAAGATACAATCTCAAACACTGGGACTACTAGCACCACTGAGATAGCCTCCTATTTAAAATTCTGCAAACTGTGTCCATTGCCAGTTTCTCTAACACTGCTGTTCCTATCTCTCTGCTGCACCAGGTTGTTCCCTCTTCTCTTAGTGGGCTCTATAAATCCCCAGAGCTGAGCACTGCCTCCTGCTCTGTGTTTGGATAGCATCAGTCACAGACATTGCAGCTTCTGAATGCCTCTGTATATGCAGAATGATAACTCATTATCTTTCTGCCTTTGTTTCTGCAAATAAATTGAACACATTTGAGCTCTTTTAAAAATATTATTATTAAACTGCTTTGCTTATTCAGTTAGTCATTAAAATGCATTTTTAATTTCTTTCTTCTTACTAAAAAGCAGCATTCTTCCTGTATCATGCCTGGCTAGTCTGTGGAAAATCAGCAATTACATGATGACAGTCTCAAACTGCAATCACTTGTCCTTAGCTGCAGCTCAGCAGACACTTCTAGGTGCTAGGGTATAGCACCTACCTACAGAATCTTTCAGGTTACAAAACAGCAACTGTGTGTCTGCTTTTACTAAAGAATGCCTGCAAAGGTAGCAAAGAATCTTGAAGGTAGAGTATAAGAATTACATACTGCACTTCAGACAGCTAAATATTTCCCATGAAAGAATACATATTTTAAAGCAAAATTTTAAATCACTTTTTAGAAACACATCACTGGTGGCAGTGAATATCTAGGAGCTGGAATCAATTCCATTAGGAGCTGCTGTTTTAAAGATGCAGCAGCCCACATCCCAGAAGGACAATGAAGTGTAATATGCTAGCTCATTTAATCACTGTATCCAATTACAAGGAGGAATAAATCATCTCACACATGCCTATGTCTGAATTTTGAAAAGTAAATAAATCATGAATAGTCAAGCCAAACGCTGTGGATCTCTGGATTCACAGATTAGCAGGGTGGTATATTCACTTCCCATTTGAAATGAGGGTATCCAAAAACTATTAACATCATCTAATTATTTCAGGATAAATGTAAAAGCTGCCATTTTGCTGTTCAGTTTGGAGCTTGATTACATAGACCTGCCATTCTCTGCAGTGGGGAACACAAAATCCTAACAAAGACTGACCTCGATGGAGCTTGTATATGGTCTAATAACAGACTTTCCTAGTCTCTCTGCCCTAATTCATGCCCAGAACTCTCCCAGGTCACAAGGATTCAGAAGTGGAGCAGGCCCTCTTGCTAACACAATGAATAGCAGCGCTTTGGGCAAGTGCTCCTCCTGCCCTTTGATATAAACTCCCTTATTTCAGCCCTATATGACCATGTCCTTTAGGACGATCTGGATGCTCTCCATTTGTTAAGAAAACCTCCAGTACAGCAATGTCCTGCAAAACTGGTGGCATTTTCATGTTTTTCAGACATTTAGAAAAGTGTTAATAAAGACTTCGTTGTTCTCTGTGATGAAGAACACGGTGGTAACTTCCCAAATAGTAGCCTCCTAACTTTGATTTCCCTTTAAACTCAGATGTTAAATCAAATGCCCTATGGCCCATCTGCATGTCAAAATCCTTACTCAAGTAGGGAGATCAGATTCTCATGAATACTAACACAATCTGTATGCACACATCAAAGGAAGAACAACTGTTCAAAATATTTACATAAGCTGCACAAACAACTCATAGGATGTGCCGAAACTTTGCCTAGAGAGACAGACTATCCTGACGGAGACTCCAACAAAATTTGCCTCAATTCAGTGACAGCTCATCAGGATAGACCTCCAGAAAAAGCTTTCCTGCTCCTTTGCAATAGAAGAGAAATATTTGAGCGTGTAGAGAAAATCTAGGAAACACATGAGAGAATCCAAACATCAGCTGGCAGAGACCCTCCCCTATGTATTTAGGGAGGGTATTTATGCCTATGTATTTAGACATGTCCAGGTTTCCCAACTGACCACATCCTAAAACCTCTGTGTGCTTTTGGGCTTCTGCCCATGGCAAACCTCAGGAGTCCATGAGGCAGAGGGTTCCCACAATGGCTCCCAATGGTCTCACACTGCCCTAAGGAAGGGCTTCCCATCCATCAAGCAGCCCCACTGGGCACTGCATGCAGCTCTGGCATAGGTCTGCAAGCTGTGTGTGGCCCAAGAGCCCTCCATCACTGTCACAAAGAGAGAGCAGACAGTGTCCCTTTCCTTCCCAAGCCCTGCTCAGGGGAACATCCTTCTTTTGGGTAAGTGGGGAGAAGATAGCAAGGACAGCAGCACAGCAAGGGCTGCTTCCTTGCAGTCACGCTTGGCTCAAGCAGGCCAGAGGTCTGCATCTCCTTGCCTGCCCTAAGAACTCTCAGCCAGCCCTACACAGCCCCATGCAGCTGAAGGTGGAGGTGAGGAGCTGTTTCACCTGCCAGCAAGCAGGGTGTATGCGTGTGCTGAACTTCTAAATTATCCACTTGCTGCCTGCCTGCAACTGTTCCTGGCACATACTGGGATGGAAACCTCCCACCTGCCCATCACAGCGTTATGCTGATCTCTCTGTCTGCAAGCATTTGCCAGTTATTGGTGGGTTTTCATGCTTTGGGGCAACCCTGCACGCTCACTGCTGCTTTAAGACTTTGAACGAAATTCCTTCACAACGGGGCTCTGACAAATGCTATTTGTTAGTGATTATTTTTCTGCTGTTGTTTGTTTGCTTCCAGCTTGTGGCTCTGCATCCCCCACGATGTACTAACAGTGACAGCAAACAAAATCTCATGGACAAGGCTGCTATCGGGGCAGGGAATGAAACCTAACAAAGGTTTCCTTATTGCATTGATGACAGGGCTCTGAATTCACAACTGGAAAGAACAAAACCAGTATCTGGCTGGCTTGCCTCTTTTTTTTCTTTTTTTTTTTTTTCTTCCTGCAGTGGTTCTTAGAGAGGGGTCAACTAGTCCTAAATTCTAAGAGATGGGGGCTGGTAGAGTCAAAGAAAGGCTGCTGGGGTAATCAGTAGAGCCTTGTTGGTAGGAGGAGGGATAATAATAGCAAGAGGGGGGTGTAGGGTGGAGAAAAACTGAAAGAAATTGAAAAGCAGTAGAAGGTGAGGTATAAAGGCCTCTAGCAGTCCCAGGTCAGACAGCATGATTTCTCTATGATTGCATCCCTGATTCTGGCAATTTATATCTCCATTGAAACTGAAGTTCAAGCAAAGGTGTAAAATCACAATTCATCCCAAATGCTGTCACTAGAGAGCCTAAGGTTTTTATTAGCTTCCATCAAAATTAGATCCATCAACGCTGGTACTTTATTTGCATTGATCTATCTTCCCCGACCTCTCACCTCAGAATGTTCTTGCTCTCGCTGTCCTTGAAAGAAGCCATCACATTTTCAATGCTGATTTGGCTTCAGAAGGATATCACAAGCATTTCTGCACTGAGACAAGGTCATCTCATGATCTCAGCCTGGCTCAGGAGATGGTGATGCGAGCTGCTGCCACAGCTACAACTCACATAGGTATTTTTCACCTTGCCTAAAAGATGGGACAAGCAATTTACTTTTTTGCAGTAACTGATGCTATTCTGAAAAGCTCTTTCTGCCAGAACCATCTATACTCCACGAGGGTAACTAACATCTCAGGAGAAACCTTTGACTGTCAAAGTGCTGCAATTCTACTTCTATTTCAATCTCTGAAAGGATCAAAACCGACTTTAAAAGAAAAAAGAAAAACCAGTCAAGACTGTCTCCAATGCCAACCACACAGATTCTCCTAAAAGGTGCTATATACCCCCAAATGATACCAAATGAGATCAAGCCTTTCCTTCTAAAAAAGCAACAGCAATTTAAAGCCTGCACTATGAGCTTACAAATTGCAGTTAATGCACATGGCTCCTGAATTTATGCCAAGAGCACTCTGCTCCATTATCTCCTTTTTAGAGAGGCTCTTCCACTCTCATAAAAGTATTTCAACTACAATCATCTATTCCCACATCCAACATCTGATCTTCTGACATGCCCCCTAAAATAAAAACCCAGCAAGACAATAAAAACCACACCAGAATTCCCTGACTTCACCCAGCACACAGTAAATCTGGCCTTCCATCACTGCTGCCACAGCTGCTCTTTCCCCTCTGTTTCTTTCTCTTAGACCTGACAGAGAAGGCAGCAGCCAGCATTAGAGCAGGCAAAGCCAAGCTCCACTGCCCTTGTTAAACCAGAGTGTGTTGGCAGCAGTTTGCCAATGCCACAGACTGGCTTTCTCAAACTAATGCATTTATTCTATGCAGCAAGCAGAGAAAGCAGTTAACACAGCTCAGGGTTGACAGCTATTAAGAGAGGTCTTAAGAGCTGGTAGAAAGTCTCAGCAGGCACTACACACAGAGAAATCTATTCCAGTTAATGCTTTGGTCTTGGGTTGTGGCTTTCTGTTCTTAAATACCCTGAGCCTCCTCTGAGCACAGGAATTTACAGAGCATGGTAAAGTGGGAAAAAGAAGGACTTCATCAGCACACTGCACAACAAAGTATCACCCAACAGTAGTAATGGGCAGCATGACAGTGAGCTTGGTAAAGTAATAATAATTGCAGTTTGGCTAAAGCCAAAACCAGCCCTGCTTTTGCTCACAAAAGACTGAGGCTGCTACTTCCATAATACCACAAAACCGTTTGAACTCAGGGCATGTTAAGGAGGCTTGTGAGGCAAGGAGGAATTAACAGCATGAGAGTATATTTAGTTCACAAGAGGAAAAAAGCAGCTTTGAAGAACAGATTTCTTTTAGATTCTTTAATACACAACCTCAAAGCACAGGTCTTCAGTGACTCCATCCTTCCACCCTGTGGGTGGGGAATGAACACGCTCTTTATATTCCTCAGAAAATGTTAATCTCACAAGAAAATCATTGTAGTATTGTAATTCTGGACACTGGAACCACTGGAATTCAAACAATGAAGACAGTATGTGAACTGTATTCTCACACTCAAAGATGCAGCAATTATGTCAAGATACAGTTTTATGTTTTCAGCAGCCTACGTAAAACCTACCCCATTCCGTGAAAGCCTCCTTCCCAAAAAACAACCAACCCCAAAACTGAATTGCAGAGCACCATCTCCAAGGTGTATTAAATTACAGAGAGTCTGCTCTTGGGAAGGAGTGCTTTGCTGTATTCTGAGAATGACCTTCTCATTTAACAGCCATTGCACTAAATGCTGATTGCAACACAGGAGTCACTAATGGCCAAACACCTCTACCTGTGGTAAACCTCTGCATTGTGGAGGATGAACACAAAAAGAGTACTGAAGACAGTGTCCAGTTTTTCAACAGTCTACAGTTCATGGTTCAATAGCAATAAGCCTTAAGACGAAAAGAAAACAATACTAAATGGTAAGAATGAGCAAATACCCAGGAAAGATCAGAGATCTGTGGCGAAGGGTCCCACGACTGCAGTTCATGAAGGACGGCAGGGCCTGTGGCTACTGCTGAAGGTACAGGACATGCACATGCCTCATAGAAAGCACCAACACTGATATTTCAGTTTTGCATTTCCAGTTCCTACTCTCACAGTGAACTGACCTGCCAACCCACACACCATCTGTTGCTATTCCTCTTACACTACTCTCTTACAAATCAGGTCTCACTTTTTCTCTACTAGAAACAGCAGCTTTGAGAAAACTGTACAAGTTTTATAATTAGTTAGCTTCAGTGAGCCACTTTCTAGGGAAGCAAGAAGACAGGGCTGTACCTGAGAGGATCTAGAAAGTTGTCACCTTTACAGTAGGAGCTGTCCTTTCCCTTCATACGCTTCACACCTGCTGATTTGATCCCACTGCTGCAGAAGAATGTGCCTCCAGTAGAGAGAATTCAGCAAGAGTTACCATGGTTTAGATGAATTTCAGAACCTGCCTAAGACTTTTTGTTAAGCCAATGGTGACTTCCTTGGCCTCTAACGTTCTTATGGCTCACTAGAACCAGTATGACATTAGTTGCAAAAGAAGGTATGTGGTCTGCTCCATCTCTAGACCCACAGCCACAAAAGACCCAACCTTCAGCATAGAATTTAGGCCAATCAGGGAATCAATCTCCCTTGTTCAGAGAGATCTACTTGGCACCAATGTTGCACAGTGAGTCAATTTTCCTTTTTGTCCTTATGGTCTTCAGTCCCAGACTTCTGTCCTGGGAACACCAATTACTAGTAACTGCATAGCATACAACACAAGCTAGACCTTGATGGTGACCAGTCACACTCAGGCTAAAGCAGAGGCAGCCTTTGATACACTTTGGCCACAACAACCCCAAGCAGTGCTACAGCCTGGAGACAGAGTGGCTGGAGAGCAGCCAGAAAGAAAGGGATCTGTAGGTACTGCTAGTAGCTGAACATGAGCCAGAAGTGTGCCCAGGATGTCCAAGAGAGCCAATGGCATCCTGGCCTGGATCAGGAACAGTGTGGCCAGCAGGACAAAGGAGGTTATTCTTCCCCTGTACTCAGCACTGGTCAGGCCACACCTTGAGTGCTTTGTCCAGTTCTGGGCCCTTCAATTCAAGAGAGATGTTGAGATACTGGAATATGTCCAGAGAAGTGCAATGAAGCTGGTGAGGGGCCTGGAGCACAGCCCTGTGGGGAGAGGCTGAGGGAGCTGGGGGTGTGCAGCCTGGAGAAGAGAAGGCTCAGGGCTGACCTCATTGCTGTCTACAACTACCTGAAGGGAGGCCGTAGCTAGGTGGGGGTTGGTCTCTTTTCCCAGGCAACCAGCAACAGAACAAGGGGACATAGTCTCAAGTTGTGTCAGGGAAGGTTTGGGCTGGATGTTAGGAGGAAGTTCTTGCCAGAGAGAGTGATTGCCATTGGAATGGGCTGCCCAGGGAGGTGATGGAGTCACCGTCCCTGGAGATGTTCAAGAAAAGCCTGGATGAGGCACTTAGTGCCATGGTCTGGTTGACTGGACAGGGCTGGGTGCTAGGTTGGACTGGATGATCTTGGAGGTCTCTTCCAACCTGGTTGATTCTATGATTCTATAATCTTAGCCACTTAATGCACCTGTTAATTCAGGGCTATATATGACCACAGATCCTTTTGTACATGTGAAATACTCATTGGTTTGATAATTCATATCATCTAGACTTCCAATGTCATTAAGGCAAAAGTAATCTTACAAATAACAGATTAAAGTTCTTTAAGGCCACATTAGCTTTCCAGAAAGTTTACCAAATCCCCAGTGTCAAAACAACTTGTCTTCCAGGTGCCTCATCAAAATGTTTACAGTATTTGAGTCTGTTTTGCAGTACAGCAAATTAACACATTCTGCCTTTTATAACTTAAAAAAAAAAAAAAGAAAATGAAAAAGGATTAAAAGCCTTTTTCACTGTAAAAAGAAAATTAGCGATCTTCAGCCCTAAAAAAAGTTCTCTAGGACTAGTGCTAAACCTGCACTTCCCAATTCCTTTCTGCTTAAACCACTAAGATCATTAAAACCCTTCATACTGGCTATGATACACATCTTCAAAACAAATGGTTTCACACTAGGCTTTCCTGAAGGCTCCTTATCACCTTCCCACATAGCAAAAGGTGACAACTAACTATAATGAATGGCATAATTACATAGAAAAACCTGAGGAACTAAGAATACTATGATTTAATAGACCAACATATACAAGAGAGAGCTTTTTCTTCTGCAAATTCGACTCAAACATAAACACATTACAAAACTTAGGGCCCTACCACAGCTCCAAACTATTCCTGTACAGGGTACCAAAAATTCCTTTAGTGTTCAAGGTGCCCAAAGGTGCATCTGGCTGATAGCTACAAAGGGTCTACTTTGTGAGGTGTGCTTACACCATGAAAAGTATCTATGATGATGAACCGAAAAAATACTGAGTCTCTACAGAGTCCTCACCACAAAGGATGTTCACCATTCTCCATACTGCCTCTAGTTTCCCAGTCACTGGACATAATGGTGAGACGTTCCAGGAACAGCATTCCCACATTCTGCCTTTCTTAATGTTTGCCATAAATAAACTTTAGTACCCAAGTGGAAAAAATAAACCAAAACCCAATAAAACCAAAACCAACCCCAAACCTTTTCTCCAGGCTCCGAGTGCTCATTTTCCAGAAATAACTGTCTGAGCTCCTGCCAGCAGACAGCATCTTAGACATCCCCTCCTTGCTGGCATTTCCTATTAGCTCAGGCAGCGCAGTGTGTGACAGGCTGTCTGTAGTGAATCCCAGACACGGCACTCCTCCTGCAAGCTGCTTCAACTCACTAATGTGACAGAAAATAATCCAAATGGGAGAAAAAAAAAACAAAACTTTCCTACTAAGATACATAGATCTACTTGGCACAAGGTCAAACCAAGCAGAGCAGAGGAGAAGCGGCTGCACATGGCAGTGAAGAGGAGGATGACTGGAGGGTGCCAGATCTTCCAATCTGAACAGAAACTAGTGTCACTACCAGCAGTCTTGGTCCCAATCTCATGCTATCCCCAGGGTTCCCGCTTCTCTTGTCCCAGCTCCAGGCTCTATTGTGTCATTTCCAAAGCCATTCAGCAGAAAACTCTTCACTCTTGCAGCCAGCTGAACGGGTAACTCACTCAGCTGTCATCCTACCATAAGGAACTAGAATCTAAGGTTACAGTAAGGTGCTAATCGCTTCCAAGCTGCAATGTGCTGCACGAGTCAGATCAAAGATCCCCATAAAAGAGAAACAGGTCTTTGTCAGATGCAAACAAGGGATGCCCAGAGGGAGGAAAAAAAGGGGGGTGGGGAGAAGGAAAGGAAAGAAGAAAACAAATACAGAGTTATCTTTCACTGATAAAACCTCCTAGCTTCCAGGCACCAGCAGTGTACACTCTCAAAACAGGAAGCTGTATTGACATCACTCCAGTGATGGAGTTTTTGCCAGGATTTTACCTAATTTGTTTTAAAATCCTTCCAGCCATTGGATTCCACAAAATGCCCACAACAACTTTCACAGTTACATAAAATCATGGAATCATAGAATGGTTTAGGCTGGAAGGGACCTCAAGGATCATCCAGCTCCAACCCCCTGCCATAGGCAGGGACATCTCCCACTAGAGCAGGTTGCTCAAGGCCTCATCCAGCCTGGCTTTAAACGCCTCCAGGGAGGAAGCATCCACAACCTCCCTGGGCAACCTGTTCCAGTGTCTTACCACCCTCACTGTGAAGAACTTCCTCCTAACATCCAGTCTAAATCTCCCCTCTTCCAGTTTAAACCCATTCCCCCTCGTCCTGACATTACCAGACCTTGTAAATAGTCCCACCCCATCCTTCCTGTAGGCTCCCTTCAGATACTGGAAAGCCACTATAAGGTCTCCTTGAAGCCTTCTCTTCTCCAGGCTGAAGAGCCCCAACTCTCTCAGCCTGTCCTCATAGCAGAGGTGCTCCAGCCTCAGTTTTGCTGTGCATCATATAAAAAAAAAAAAACCCTAACCTTTTCCTTATTAGTTATAAACCAAACAATTGCACTTCGATACAAAACACTTATGACAATATGAAAAACAACAAATATTCTTTTCACACTCACCTTCCTCACACAACTCATAGTTCAATAGATTAGCACATGCCTCCTTTATAGAAATTGCTTTTCTATGATGACCATACCTAAGCTATTTATTCTCAGCCATATTTGATCTGTACTGCTAATCACCTTCACAGTCCTTTTCAAGCTGTTTTTTGGTTTTGTTGTTCATTTACTACCTTGAGCTGGGAGGGAAAAAGGATCTGTACTATACAGACCACATTACACAGTAGTACAATGGCATAACTGTGATTCTTTCCTGTCTTCCCATTGTCCCAAGTACTGTTTGCCTTTTTGATCAATGATGATGAAAAAGTTGCAAGAACTTTCCACACTATTGCCAAAGACCTATTTTCAGCATGATGGCACCTCTGCTGAACACTTATTATAAGGATTTCCTTTTCTTCATGTTACAAAATGCATTACTTTGCACTTTTCAAACTTGGATCTAATCTGCAATTTTATCATGCAGTTCGCAAAGATTCTTATTCCTTTCATCTCTCTTCAGCCACAGGGCTGGCTCAAGGGTACTCACATTCAACTTATTTCCCCAGTGCTGCACTGCCCTATTCTTAATACTTTCATGAAGCTATTTTTGAGTTGGATCAGCTTCCTGATCTAGCTAGCCTTGCAGAGACACCTAAGCAAAGTTTGCCAGTATGATGATGACAGGACAACACACAAGTCATAGAATCATAGAATGGTTTAGGTTGGAAGGGACCTCAAGGATCATCCAGCTCCAACCCCCTGCCATAGGCAGGGACACCTCCCACTAGAGCAGGTTGCTCAAGTCAGAAGTGGGGATAGTAATGTGTAGACTAGTATAATCTTGCATGGCCACCAGGGATGAAATCATTGCTTCACTATCAGGAGACCTTCAAACATTTAATCCTATCAGCACATACTGCTACCTGAGTTTTCATCCTCAACTCAGCAGCACACAGTCTTCAATGGTGACTTCTCTCCATTTTAAACACTGGTAATTTACTGTCACCTTTCACTTACTATCTTCTCAGTCATTGTCAGTAGTGGAAAACTTCTTTATCAAAATGATCATTACATTTGTTTAAGGATTTTTGGCAAGGGACTTTGGTTAAAAACGTTCTAGAAACGTAAGATATAGGCAGGCCAGATCATATACACCCTCCTATTCCTTCAAATCTTTAAGAGCTCTACAGGATACACAAGGTCTGACTTACCTCTGAAAAAAAACATTTACCTTCCCTCAGTACAATATTTCTGCAGGCATTTCTCACTTCTGTTTTTACTGTATTGACACCCAATTTACCAGCACAAAAGCCTAACTTTATGCTGCAATTGTGATTTTTATCAAATTTCTGCAAGCCGCAGCAGTCCTCCTCTGATGTCCTCCACTGAACATCTCATACTCCCTGCCACCCTTTTCCTATGTCCAGCAGCAAATTTTGTACCACCGACAGAGACAGGTGGATCAGGAGAGCAATGCATCTTAAAAGCCATCATTTAGTATTTCCTGCATTAGCATCAGCCAGGACCAGCTTGCTAAAGAACTACATCACAGGCTACAGAAGCACAGGGGAATCAAGGCAGCAGCAGGAATGACTGGTCAGGGAAGGCTGAGCTGCTGCTTTTGAGTACGACGCCAGTTTCTGCTGGAATAATGTATTGGGAAAATGTCAGCCTTATTGCTTAGATGTTACCTAAATAGAACCATTTCTTTTAATTGGCACCACATTTTTCACCTTCCTCTGCCACTGAAGCTGATTTATATGATAAATTACACAGCACTGTTAGGAGTTCAGCAATTTCATATCTGAGTTCCTTTAGAAGTCTTTGGGGAGTAACATCTGATCCTGGTGATTTGTTACTATTCATTTTATCGATTTATTCTAAACCTACTTCTACTGATGCTCCAGTTTGAGACAGCTTAGACTCACACTGCATGAAGTAGTGATCCTGTGCGAGAATCTCACCAGGTTCTCTCACACTGAACACCAAGATAAATTGTGATTTTAGCTTTTATGCTATTCTTACGTTGATGTTGCTCTATGCACTCTGCTGAACTCTTACTCCTCTCCTCTGGACACGAAAATAACATACTTCTAGCCCCCTTGGCTCAAGTTTTCTGAATCATGGAATCAACCAGAGTGGAAGAGACCTCCAAGATCATCCAGTCCAACCTAGCACCCAGCCCTGTCCAATCAACTAGACCATGGCACTAAGTGCCTCAGCCAGGCTTTGCTTCAACACCTCCAGGCACAGCAACTCCACCACCTCCCTGGGCANTGTACTCCCAGATCCCTTTCTTTCTGGCTGCTCTCCAGCCACTCTGTCCCCAGCCTGTAGTGCTGCTTGGGGTTGTTGTGGTCAGTGTAAAACCCTGCACTTGGCCTTGTTAAATCTCACCTCACTGGCCTCTGCCCACCCATCCAGCCTGTCCAGATCCCTCTGCAGGGCTCTCCTACCCTCCAACAGATCCACACCTGCTCCTAGCTTGGTGTCATCTGCAAATTTACTGATGCTAGACTCAAGACTTTGGGCAAAAGTGTACAAAATACCTCAAAATAATGACACCAAGCATTTTGTTATACAGGACTGGTAGAGGATGAGTAGGAAGCATTATTCTCTCCATCCTAAAAACTGGAAGATAGGATCACAAAGTGGTGTGCAAATATTTATTCTCCCTGACACCAATCCACATGCATCAGATATGTTGATGCTGATTGTGTGGCAGTCAGGGTAAGTTCTTCAAGCAACTTTTACTCATCAGTAATGACTAGTTGAGCACAGTCATTACTGTGCTCAGTGAACAAAAGTCTTAACAGCACCCTTTATAGCTAACAAACAGAACAAAAATATCAAAAGGATTGGATTGTTAAACAAACTACAACACCTACCAAAAGTAGAGCTGTATCTCTTTTCTGCAACATCATTTAGAAGCTGACTACAATCAGCTCATGCAAAATAGTACCCTTCTCCCAACAGGTGGCATAAAGCTCCACAGAGGGATGCCATTACTTAACATCAAAGCAATGTCCCTGGTGCAAGTGTAGAAACAGAATGGATTTTTGAAAAATTAACCAACACTATGCAGTAGTTCTAGGAAAAAATAGCCATGGTCTGAAAGCCCTTCCTAGATGCCAAGTGATGATCCTAAAGCTGCTTCTGAGTGACAGGGGAGATTTCCCACTAATCCAAGGATCATGCATAGTCCCAGTTAAGGTGAGGCAGCATGGTACAAAGGTAGCTACTCCTTTCCCCTCCTTGTTTTTAGGAAATCCAGACCATATTTACACTTTTCAAACTTAGCTGCATCATGAGGATTCATCCTCTTTTTTCTGTCTTGTTAACCTTTCTCAAGGCCTTTCATCATCCACCATCCTAACTTCTGTGATAGTCTAGCAAAATCACCGTGCCTCCTCCCTTGCCACAATCTCTTTCACCCAGTCCACTCATAACATACACGAGTTAAGACTGACACCATCACATTGCTCCAGCCATACCATCCTTCACGTACATCCTTTCTCCATATCTCCATTTTCCACCACTTGTTTTTCTCAAAGACCCTTACAAATCAATCTCTTCTTCACTCTATTAATTTCCTAAAATGAATCCCACAGCAGAGAGGTAAAAGACAGGTAATGTCATCAGATGTGATAAGGGAGATTATGTTCTGCTGCAGCTGCCTCAAGGTAATGCTCTAAAAGATCCAGGCAAGCCTGGAGAAGCAGCAGTGAATGTGATGATCCCCGTGTCATTCCAGAGGCTGCCAACTGCTGAATGCAACCACTGTGAGGCAAGAACAAAGACCAGCCACAGGATACTCCAAGGTCTAGATCAGTATAATGTCCAGAGAAGGAAATGCTGCTACTAATGCCCAAGAAATAAAAGATTTTGCAATAAAGGACAATTCTGAAAGTAACACTGCAGTCAATGGGATGGGATTAGGGATCCTGAGATTTAGCCTCTTAGAGATTACTTGTTCAAACCTCCATCCTTGATAAGGATTAGCCCAGGAGTTATGCCTTGCATTTTCTGCCTGGATAGTGACACATTTCGAATGTCTTACTCTGTTCAGTCCTTAAACTTCAAACTGTCTTCTGAAGTACACACTCAGCAGACATCCCCCAGTGTCTCCAGCAGCCTTAGAGATGACTCAGAAAAGTTGTTCATGGCAGAAATTTTAAATTTCCATCCATCTTACTGTAGGAAACAAGAACAGCCTTCTTGAAGGTTAGTACATTACAGGCTATAATAAGTCAGGGAGATGAAAGCTTTCTCCCTTTGACATCAAAGGCTGGCAAGCCCAAATTGAAGATGCTGCCTCAAAAACTCACATATACTCCCAGACGCAGTCGTCACCAAAAAGCCTCAATCATTAAACAGTTATTAAATATGTTAGAGTCTTGCAAACCTCCAATTTTCAAGACATCCTTGCCTACAGAAGTCAGCTGAGCAGCCAGCTAGCCTACCTGTGCCTACTGCAGTGTCCCTCTTTGTGTCCTCAGCCATTGTAACCATGTTTAGACAAGTCACAGACAGTGGGATGAGTCTGCAGGTCAGGTCCCCACCTGCTTAGTCAGCAGGGTATCCCCTGGGCAGCTCGATCTAGTATGCCCCTGCATACTTCAGAGGGGGTTGGACTAGATGACTTTTAGAGGTCACTTCCAACCCAAACCATTCTACGATTCTATGATCCTTCAAAAAAATTCTTAAACTATCTTGCTACAGGTTTAGCAGAAGCTGAAGGCAGCCTTGAGCCCTGGTCAGCATCTCAGTTAAATTTATTCCAAAGCAGCCTCAAAGTTCTCCCAGCTGCAAATGGCACCTGATGACTTGGGCTAGAAAATGAAGGCTAGTTGGGAGCATTACATGGCACATCATTCAGCCATATCAGTGTTTCTAGAAAGCAGCATTCCATGACCAAGCAAGCCCCAGGAAATAGTGGCGTTCTTTTTGATGACCATTGGGGTTTGCAGTTACGATTTGTTGTACAAAGGGTGGGACTGAAAGCATTCAGAGCATCCCTCCTTGGGAAAAAGTGCGAAGGGTCAAACAGAAGAGCCCCCTGTGCACCAGCATATGTAAGAACAGCTCTTTCTCATGTTCTTTAGGGACACAAATAAGCAAACTGGGTTGGAGGCTGCAGGGAAAGCAGGAAGTCATTCTAGAATTGGCAAACAGACAGCAGGAGCAGCAGCTGGGTGCAACAATGTCATCCTTTTATGTTCCAGAAAGCTATGCTTGCTAAAACACAAGCCTGCAGGACTCTGTAACTCCACAGTCTCAGAGATGGGCCAGACTGGAACTACAGAAAAATATACAGAACATCAAATCCAAGCAAACAAACAGCAGAAGAATGCCTTCAGGTGCACACACAAAGATGTACACATGTACAGTCTGTATTCCACATTTGCTCATGCCAAATGCCACTGAGACAGTAAAACAGACTGACAAAAATGATTACAGAGGCATTTGCCATGTGAAATGCTGGAAAACGTAACTCTTCACGTCTTTTTTTTTTTAATTAAGTTCTATATCACCAGATTAATAAAGTCAAGGGAAATCTACATGATGAACTACCCTTGAGAAACTGCAGGGCCGCTGGGCAAGGTTTAGCACACTTCTTTGTGATGGCAAAAAACTGAAGGCACAGCGACTTTGTTCTGTCCCTGGGATCCAGTTAACCCTGGCTACAGGGCAGAGCTAATTGTTTCTTTCTAAAAGGAGTCAGGATAATGCAGAAGAGGTGTGGGGAAGCCAATTAACCTTTAAATACATTACCATCTGCTAACAGCCAGGCAAGCAGTGGTTTAGCATTTGTTTCAAAGGCAGTTTACTAGCTCCCCTCTGTAACAATAAGAGCAGGCTCATCAGAGCCTCCCAGTGATGGGAGGGAGAGAGAGTGAACAGAGCAAAGAAAGAAAAGGTAGCACACGTGAGGATGTATGCAACATCTAATGCTTTATGCAGAGAACGCGTCACTGTTACAAACACTAAAATTTAATGCATAACACTAGTGAAAAGCTCATTGCTTTCCAAATAAGATTGTGAGTTGACGAAAAAACAGCCTATAAAAATAGGCTGCTAATGTCCCTCAATCTGCCTATGACAAACATTAATGGAGAAACTTATTGTGGATCCAACATTTGACCTTAAAAGGCCAAGGAAAGATCCTCACTACACTAAGAGCTGGCTCAAGTAAATGATGTGCAGAACTAGTCTGAGGGTATCTGTTGAAGGAAAACAACCACAGCCTCTCTGCGCTAAATATTAATGTCTAGGCAGACAAAAGCAGCACTAGGAATACTGTACTATCACCGGCAGACACTCTATGTGTTTCTTCAAGGCATCCCCACCGCAGCACTAGGAATATGCCTACTGTCCCACTTTAAACTAATGAGTTGTTCTGAGAGCCCAATCCCGACGTTCCTCTGGGACTTGCAGACGTTATTTATATTTTCAGTCACTTAAAAGGATTAAAGTGTGTTTATTCTCAGTAATCTCATTTGTCGAGAGAGAGAGATACGGGCAGCACGAGTAAGTTTTAACCCTACTGGGAAGGATCGAATGCACAGCCTCATTTTCAGCCAGCTGCCTTCCTCAGTTCTTCAGTATTCGGGACCTCTGAAAGTCTGCCCAGCCTGACCGCTTTCATTAAAACTATCTATGAATTGAAGCTGGAGGCACTTCTGATAAACTACCCCAAGAGCTCTAGGTGACAGCAAGCTGTGCATACAGCCAAGAGATCCAGCTGAAAATTAAACTGCATGTCAAGTAGCTCGATCAATATAATAATTGCTCTAGGCTGAAACAAACTACAGTCCCTGATTGAAGACACACAAGTACAATGTCAGGCTATACACTGTGCCTTGGGTTATGAAGAAATTTATATGTTATGCTTATGAAACAAAGATATGCCAAAATACCGAGGAGGGTGGCAGAACCAGGAGTTAACCAGGAGGTTGAAGTACACAGCAAGTATTCTGATCAATATAACAACAGCTGCAGGCTAGAAGGAATGGCAGTCTCTGCCCGGAGAGACACAGGTGCTGTGCCATGCCCGCCGCAGCCTGCGCTGCCCGGGCAGCCGCGACAGCCCAGCATGAAAAGGCTCCGGTCGCTGCTCCATATGTGCGGCCCCGCTAATTGCCGGCAGCTCTGCCCCGGGGCCCCACGCCCTGCTCTGCCACCCGCTATCTGCTTCCTCTACATATCGGTACGGGCTGAGCATCACCCTGGCGGCCGATTTTCGTTCGCGGGTACCCGACAGCGATCTCCGCTCTGCCAGCACCGACCCCATGATCAGCATCAAGACCTCTTCCCCATTCCCGCCCGGAGCTGCTGCCACTGCTCCCTGCAGGGCTCGGTCCTTACCCGTCTCTTTGTCCTGTGCGGCTTCCAGGTGCAGGTCGCTGAGGAGATGCTCCAAAATCTTCTCCGGCGTCCCCGACACCACCACGTATCTGTCGGAAAGCAGAGAGTCCCCGGAGTCATCCTCGGTGGAGGACTGCGAACGGCTGCTCCACTCGTCCTCCTCATCCTCCTCGTCGATGTACTTGAAGTAAGGCACGTCGAAGGTGGGCAGCGGTCGCTCCCCGCCGCGGCCCGCCAGCGCCTCGGGCACCCGCACCCTGCCGCTGCCCATCGCGCCCCACTCCCGTCGCCCCCTTCAGACGCGCCCCCCGGGGGCCATTCCGCCCTGCCGGGGGCCACGACCGCCGCCGCCACCCCGCCCGCCGCCGCGGAGCCCGGCCCGGCCGGCCCAGCCCCGCGCTCCCGAAGCCGCGGAAGCCTTACCTCCCGCGCCGCTCGGGGGCCGGGCTGCGTGACCACACCTTCCGCAGCACCAGTGCTGCGCCGGCCTCCTCCCGCGCCCGCTCGCCGCCGCCTCCATCGCTGGCCTTCCGTGCACAGGCGAGGGAAGAAAGCGACAGAGAGAGCGCGGTTAGTGCCTGCCGCCGGCTCTGCCCCGCCGCCGGAGGTCAGAATCGAGAAGAGGGCTTTGCGCTGAGGGGCAGAGAGGAGGAACGGGTCGCCCTTTGTGAGCAGCACTCGGCATCCCCCGTGCCATGCTAATTCGCAGGAGGGGGTGGGGGGGATGACAGTCCTTGTGTCCCCGAGGTGATGGTTTACTTAATTCCCCGACGGTCAAATACAGCAGGGGACAGGTGAAGACAGGCAGGTAGCGGCATGCGCTCGCACAACACAGAAGCAGATACCCCTTCTGTAAAGGTTCTCTCCTGTACCTCGACAAAGGCAATAAAACCATGGGGACAGGCGCACAGTGTCTGCCTCTGAGCACTTCAAATATTCCGATTCTGTTTACAGATCTCCCTCTGGAATAACTTTTTGACTTGGGAAACAAACACCCATTCTGGAAGTTAAGCCCGCTGAGAGCTCCGTGTGAATCTCAGCTATGCTGCAGTTTGAACTCCGTTTTCCCCATGGCTCCCTGAAACGGTGGAAGGGAGCTGGAACACCATCCATGTCCGCACAGGCAGCCTGCACCCAGAGAGAGCTGAAGTCAGAGACCAAGTTTTGCTGCTGACTGAGCAGGGCACGTTGACACACGGCCACTGCAAAGAGCAGTTCACAGGCCCCTGCAAGATCCTCCTGGTAGCTTCAGTCACCAGAGAGAGTGAGCGACACAAAAGAGGCAGCTGTCTCACTGCAAGCACATCCAGTAGTTGCTATTCCTCTGATTTTGACCTGGTTCAGTTATATCGTTCAGTATGTCAAACACACATATGAAGGGAAAACATGCACTACTCACAGGAGAAAAAAACAGACCCGTGCATCAAGTGTACAGTATCTAGCACTACTGTTGGAGGGCATCTCAAGGCACTTGGAAGAGAAGGTTATCAGGAGCAGTCAGCATGGATTTACCAAGGGGAAGTCATGCTTAACTAATCTGATATCGTTTTATGATGCCATAATTGAATGGGTAGATTCAGAGAAACCAGTGGATGTGGTCTACCTTGACCTTAGCAAGGCCTTTGACACTGTTTCCCATGACATTTTAGTGAGCGAGCCGAGAAGTGTGGGATGGAAAAGTGGACAGTGAGGTGGATTAGGAACTGGTTGCAACACAGAATTCAGAGGGTGGTGATCAGTGGTGCCAGGTCCAGCTGGAGAGCTGTGAGTAGTGGTGTCCCCCAGGGATCAGTACTGGGGCCAGTCCTGTTCAACATCTTCATCAATGACATTGATGAGGGCACAGAGTGTCTGCTCAGCAAGTTTGCTGACAACACCAAGCTGGGAGGCTTGGCTGATACAGCTGAACGTTGTGTGGACATCCAGAGAGATCTGGACAGACTGGAGAGCTGGGCACAGAGGAACCAAATGAAGTTCAACAAGGACAAGTGTAGAGTCCTGCACCTGGAGAGGAATAATAAACTGCACTAGTACAGGCTGGGAAGTGATCTGCTGGAGGGCAGTCCTGTGGAGAGGGACCTGGGGGTCCTGGTGGATAACAAGTTACCCATAGCACAGCAATGTGCCCTTGTGGCTAAGAAGGCCAGTAGGATCCTGGAGTGTATTAGGAAGAGCGTGACCAGCAGATCAAGGAAGGTTCTCCTCCCCCTCTACTCTGCTTTGGTGAGACCTCACCTTGAATACTGTGTTCAGTTTTGGGCTGCCCAGTTTAAGAGGGACAGGGATCTGCTGGAGAGAGTCCAGCAGAGGGCTATGAGGATGACTGAAGGGCATGTCTGATGAGGAGAGGCTGAGGGACCTGGGGCTTTTTAGTCTGGAGAAAATAAGACTTAGAGGGTATTTGATAAACGTTTCTAAGTATCTGAAGGCTGGCCAGGAGAGGGGGGACAGGCTCTTCTCACTTGTTCCCTGTGATAGGAAAAGGAGCAATGAGTGTAAGTTGCAGCAAAAGAGGTTCCGCCTCAACACAGGGGGAAACTTCTTTACTGTAAGGGTCACAGAGCACTGGAATAGGCTTCCCAGAGAGGTTGTAGAGTCTTCTTCTCTGGAGACTTTCAAGACCTGTCTGGATGTGTTCCTCTGTGATCTGTGTTAGATAGTATTGTCTATTGTCCTGCTCTGGGGAGGGGGGGGGGCGGGGGGAGGGTGTTGGGCTCGATGATCTCCTTGGGTCGCTTCCAACCCCTGATATCCTGTGATCCTGTGAACAAGAGCTTCAAGTGGCTTAAAAATCGCTGAGGAACATCTCTTGGCCAAACGAGAGGTGGAAATCACTTTATGATCCCTCTTTCTATTATTTTATTTCCTATTCCAAGAATCTGCTGCTTCTGGTTGTCACTGTGGTACAAGCATGTCCAAAAACACAACCCCTGCCTTGAAGAAGTTTTCTTTATCAGTAAAACAACATGTAGAATTGATCTAGTAAATTTCTGCAAGGTCAGACCTACAGGTACTGAGCCAATTAATGTCAGATATTCATTGTAACACTCCCAAGGGACGTTACTGAGCAGCCGTGTTACAGCGATACTGATGCATAATTGTAATCTTCCATTTCCCCAGCCGTTGGTTTTTGTTGCCTATGTATTTGAAAAGCTGCAATGAAAGAAACAGCAAAAGAGGAAGAGAGGAAGAACAAGAATCAGGCGCAGCACTAAAGTCATTCAGTAACAGGAAGGTTTACCCACACAAATACATTTCTCCAATTCTCTTGTTTTTTCTCTGCTCTCCTCTGAAAAACAGCCCAAATCCTCATTTCCTTGTGCTCACTGATGTTCCAAACTACAGCATATATGGGACATATCTGTGATGTACGGTGCTGTATTTGTACACACCATCTATTTACACATGTATGGGAATGGATTTTAAGCATACCTATGTACATTACATATGTAAGCAGCTGGCAGCAAGTCAACAGGGAGCACCAGGAGGGAGAAAGCTCACTCACACTGAAAGGACACTAACAACGATTGTTCTGGAAGATGGTGTTCGGTCTTCCCCCTTCAGCATCTCACCAAGCAGAAACATGTTCAAAAAAAACATTTTGGGTGACTGTACGCAGATTAACAGGATAAAGTGCCCCAATAGTGAGATTTTTATAAGGCTTTTCTGCTTGTCCCTTCTTGGATTATCAATTTCAAGGAAGACAAAAATCAGTCTATTATGTCAGGAAAGACAAAAATTATGCAAAACCAAGGCCAGTCAGGTTCGGTTTGGATTTTAATTAGCTATAATAATTACTGCTGGGAAAAAACGGTAGAGGTTAAAGAATTCTTTTACTTTGCCATCTTGTATTAAAAATAATTTCACTTTAACAGAAGAATTAAGTATTTCATTGAAATGCCATCTAAGCATAACCTGGTTTTGTGTTCAGTCAGACCCTTTAATCGCACTGCAAGCAACAAAAATTAACCTGAACAAAGCAAACCACAAAGACTAGTCCAATGTATTTTCACAATTTCACTACAGATATTACTCTAAAATGACATCAAGGCACGCTTCATTTATTGGAATCTTGAATAGCCCGTGAAATAATTAATTCTCGCTGGAAGAAAACCAGGCTGCTCTCAGCATGCTGCATATAAATCCAGCGGCAGATGAGGAGGAGGATGCAAGAGGCCCCCAAGTGACAGCAGCGTGTACTGAAGAGCAAGGCAGCACCCGAGCTGAGTCCCCAGGAGTCAGCAGACTGACTCAAGAGACACTCTCTTTGTACTGCCAATTAACAAGGAAGCCTCCCAGCACTTCCTCAGACCCTTACACAGCTCTTGCTGAAGCAACCTGCACCGAGCACGCAGGAGCGCCGCGGCTCAGCGTTACCATCGCTCCCGTTGTATGGGGAGGCAGATGACATGGGGCAGAGAGGCTACGGCAGGGTCGCACTGCAGATCAGCAGCAGTGTAACAGTTTAGACAAGTGACACTACACTGCACCTGGGCTTTGAGCCCCTCGTGCTGCTTATTTGACTTTCTTCCAGTTTCTCGAGGGTGGGAAATGACTCCCAGCAGCCTAGGTCAGAATACATTTGGATTTGTGATTTCACAGAGGCGGGACAGGAAAAGGTAAAGCACCAGAGACGTCACAGGGGTGAATCGCTGACTTTACACGTGGCCTTGAGTAAGTCACTTGTACAGACTCTCCCTGCTTTGTCCCCTCAAATGCACCATTCGCGTCCTGCTTTGATGTTATAATCGATCTTTGGTGCACATTATCCACCACTAGCAAATTTAGCTAGTGTACATGAACCTGTGTGTCAGCCAATACAGTTCACAGTTATTGCAGCTTTTAACTAATCATCTCTCGATAGCTAAACACAGCACTATCACATTCTACGTCACTTCCCCACAGGAGTAAGGTCCTCTGAACTCGGTGGATCTTCCAACCACCATTATGGTCAATTTTCTACTTCTCTCATCCATCTTTCTAATACTGAAATAAGCCATTTATCTCCTGGGTAATATATTTTAACACCAGACAAGTGCTACCTTTATTTTCAGCATGAAAGGAACCCTGGGGTGGTATAAATATTTATATGCTTATAGGCATGAAGCAGCTGGGAGTCCTTGCTTAGAGGACATTAGCTTGTGCAGGTTATACTTTGCATAAGTAGGAATGTGACCCTCTGAAAATTACCATTGGGACAGAAGAAAACAGAGTTATGTACAGTAGTGTAGAAAACAGCTACAGTGTGACAGCTTCCCTACAGAAGATCTTAAGTCACTGGGTTACTTGCAATTGACAGGAATCCAACCTCTGGCCAAAGCAAACAGCCGCTTTGGTATCAGTCAGGGATATTTCCAAGTCCCTTGAATTCATGAGTTTGGCTTTTTTAACTAACTGAAAGCAGAACCAACATCCAGAATGTGCTGCCACCCCTCTTCCTATGAGAAATATCCACCGCTAGAAGTAGCATTGTGAAGCTGTTTTATTTTCTGACAGAAAACAACAGTATGCTGCTCTGCTACAGACATAGTACATTTAGAAGCCTGCTTCCCTGAAAAGAAACTGTGTTTTCACACCATTCCTCCACAGGACAGGATAGGACAGGACAGCTGTGCAAAGACTTATTTCATTACCTTACCCATGACTGAAGTGCCCATTAGTCTGGAGCACCCCTAACTAATCGTCCAAAATGAGCTTTTCCCAATGATAGAACTTTTCTCCAACAACTTTCTAGTTGCCTTTTTAAAGAAATGGACCTGACCCAGAGCTACCCCAGTAAACCCCTAGATACAGACAGACTCCCACACTGCTGGTTTAAATGGGTAAAAGAGGTAATACAGCAATAACGGGTAAGCTAAAATCACCTCTGAACTTAATGGAGCATGGAAAACTCAGTCTGCAGACAGATTTTCCTACTGCCAAACAACTGAGCAAAGGCATAGAGAATCTGCTTAGGGCAACAGGCAAGAAAGCAAACTTTACACAGGCTATCTGCTTCAAAATCACATTAAATAACATAGAATTTGCCTCCTCCTGGAGTTACAGGTGGCAGGAACATTTTGTCTTTGTAGCATAAATTGGTAAAACTGACTCAATGCAATCAGATATTTTTGATAACTTCTGACTCTGTGTCTTTTCAGCTGGTGCAAGGGCATACCCGTGAGAGGTAAGGGAAAAGACACACATGAAGAATTCCTGGGGCTGTTCATGTTCTAAAGATGAGATTCTCCTTCCCTAATGAATTTGTGGAGCTTTTCTGCAGACACACAAATATTTCCATGTAAGAATTGTGAAATAAAAGAGCAGGAGCAGGAAGGAGGCTCAGAAGCACAACTATAAACTGGCTTCCACTACAGCAGAGGGAAGGTGCTCAATGAGGTGACATTGTTTAGCCTGGAGAAGAGAAGGCTCAGGGGTGACCTCATTGCTGTCTACAACTACCTGAAGGAAGGCTGTAGCCAGGTGGGGGTTGGTCTCTTCTCCCAGGCAACCAGCAACAGGACAAGGGGACACAGTCTCAAGTTGTGCCAAGGGAGGTCTAGGCTGGATGTTAGCAGGAAGTTCTTCACAGGGAGAGTGATTGGCATTGGAATGGGCTGCCCAGGGAGGTGGTGGAGTCACTGTCCCTGGAGGTGTTGAAGAAAAGCCTGGCTGAGGCACTTAGTGCCATGGTCTAGTTGACTGGACAGGGCTGGGTGCTAGGTTGGACTGGATGATCTTGGAGGTCTCTTCCAACCTGGTTCATTCTATGATTCTATGCTCCTCATTTTAGAAGACTTACTGTTTTCCTGGGCAGGTATCTTTTTGCTTGGATGTTATAATCAAACCCTGGCACATATCATGTATGTAAAAGAAGAGTTAGAAAAAAAGTTGATAAAGATGGAAAGGTCATTTTGGTTTGGTTTGGGTTTTGAATTTTGGTTTGTTTGTTTGTTTCTTTTATTACTATGTCCTGCTCCTTCACTAAGGCTCTGCCTTTTCCCATATATATTAAGGACTTGCTGTGGGACAGAGTCAAAGCAGAAACAAAATGCCCTCTGCTGAGAGCCTGCTGTACCCACTGCAAAAGCTGGCAGCACCTGTCTCTGCAATGTGACACTGAGGTTTCCAAACCCTCTCACTGAGTACTAGCTTGAACACAGCAATAGTTCAGAGTTACAGCTGCTTTATCTCAGAGCTCTGTCCAGGTTCATTAAATCCTACAAGCAGATTCATAAACATGTGTGAGAAACAGAAATCCACTAATGACATTAAAATGCCTTACACAGGCATTTATTATTTTGGCTCTCAGTGACTTCTGATCAGTCCATTAAACTACAAAACACCTTATATGGTTCAACCACCACACTCCCCAGCAGAGCAACAGTACCAAAATTTCCCAGTGGTCTCATGCTGAGCTATCTGTCTCAGAGATGCACAACAAAGAGCCAACATTCAGCTCAACAAAACCTCCTCAGAATTTATCAACTTCACAAACGGTTGTAAAATGAGTGTGAGCCACATCATGGGGAAAATAAAATAAATCAAAATCCTTTGTTGCTGAAGCCAATTTTGAATATCACATCTGATAATGCAAGGAACAAGCCCTTCTAGAAAAACTGTTGGTGCTGTCATCTGCATGCTGAATATCTGCAGCAGAAGCAACGGTAATAACAAGTTACTTTTGCCGAGGGGTCAAAAGGACAGTGCTGGTAAGACAGAGATGACAGACAACAGGCATCAGGGAAAAGATTAATATCCCTACACAGTCATACATCAAGGAACTCAATTTTTGCCTGTAATCCCAAAACTGCTGAGAGTAGGATTATTTCTGCTTTCCCTATTACTAAGAAGAAAGAAACCGCTCATGGGAATAGGGCACTGCTAAACAGGAGTCCTTATGTGAGCAGAAAGGCAGTGGTGAGGCCCTAGAGCTAAAAGAAAACCAAAACAAAAGCTCAGTTACATGATGTTCCGCAGTGGTGGTCCCACCACAAGTAAGTTTGAGCTCATTGTGCTGGCCACTTGAAAAACATAAAAAATCCATACAGGTCAAGAGCAGCCTCACGCAGTGTTGCATATCAGGTTAGTAGCAAGAAATGCCCCAAATTGAGACTGAATTGTCCATACCCCTCACTGGTCCACTGCTACCTCCCAAGTATTATCATTTAAGATGACAGCTCTTCTGTGGAGCAGGCTTAATGAAAGGAAGCAATACCTCCAGCCCTGGGAAAAGGGCACACTTTCTAAAATAACATGGAAAAAAACCATTACTGATGTCACAACCACTGACGTAATGATATCATAACCTGAACACTCCACAGCTCTTTGTTAGATCGTGAAAAATGTCTTTTTAAGACAACTGAAGGCTATGCATTTCAGTTTTCCCTTTCTTAGAGCACATGCTCTTCATAGCTATTAGTAGAGATTTGACAACCTGACAGGGAGCTACCACCTTGGCAAGGACATCTAGGAAGACCTTCTCTCTGTAACTGTACAAAAGCAAAGGGGAAAAAGAAAGGGGGAGAGAGCGAGGAGAGACAAGATGAAAGACGTGAGGATGGTATTAATACTGTTATCATTCTCTCACAGCTGGCAGGGCAGCACTTACTTCAAAAATACCTAGACAGGGAAGAATTGCAGGCCTAGAGCATATCTATTTGGAGAAAAATCTGCATACTACACCAGGGCAAATTAATGTGACTGTACAACAAAAGGGGCAGGTGGCAACCATCCCTTCCAGTGGCTTGCAAACAGTGTGGTGGGGTGTGGAGATGACTGGAAATTTTTCAAGACAACCTTTTTTTTTCCCTCCTGAAAAAAAATGTGGATTCACTACAGCTGAAACAGTGGCAGAACATGTTGGTCTGAACAGAAAGCAGCCTGTCAGGCTACCCTCACCACCTGCAAATACTGCTCACTCCAGGCTGGCAGGGCTTCTGTATCTCTCACCCTTCAGGAGCTTATCACGCCTGGAGGTCCAGGTCCCAAGGTTCCCAGAGTAAGTGGCAGGAGAATTAAATCTACATTTCTGCCCTAGGAGAATTTTGTATTTGTCTTCACCAGAACTGAAAAAAAAAAGGGAAGAAAACCTCCCTTACATGCTTCAAAAATGTGAAGTTTCTTACAGAACGAAATTCGAGCATCAGGCGCAACCCTCTGGTATATGTAGTTCAAGCAACAGTTCAATCCCCCATCTACCAAAACCTGACTTCCAGTGATATCAGTGGCAATGGATCAAACCTGAAGGACATAATAAAAAAGATGTCTTGGACAAAAAGTGGGAAGCACTGCTGAGGATTCAAGGAGAACTACAGGCTTAACCCAGATACCCCAGGACTGCTGAAATGTACTATTGCCATATGCCTCAGGGAAAGCAGAATGGAAGATGACTGACTAGATATACAGAAGTTATGCTTGAGATAAATGTTAACACCAGAAGGGTGTAATTCAATAGCTTACTGGGATATAAAGAGAATCAGATAACAACTTGATTAACATCTAACAGGGCTCAGACTTGGCTTCTACAGCAGCCCCCATACAACTTCCACACCAGAATGAAAGCTGCAGAAGACAGCTCACTAGCATCAGTTGATTTAATTTATTAACATAGACTAATATTCACCTTGGTAAGGACATGTGTACAAAGGCCTTACAATCTCTACAATGGACATAGCAATAAATACATTCCCCTGAAGGAATGGAAGAGATGGCAGTAAATATATGACACTGTCAGCTTTATACTGCTCTAATTACCAGTGTCAGACATATACAGCTTCTAAGTCAAACAGACAAGATTGCTGATCCCTTTCTTTGCCTTTCATTGCAATTTGTACCTGGTAGAAGTAAAATATTATTTTTTAAAATTACTTATTTATTATCTGTCAGAGAAATTTTTGTCTCTTGCCTTATGTTCATAGCATCTCTGAATGCTGACAATGTCATTACTCTAATTAAAAACAAACAACCAACAAACACCAACGAACAAACAAAAAACCCAAACAAAAAAAAATTACCCACATTATAAGCTACAATTCCAAAACTGGAAGACTAAAAATTGTCTATTAAACTGAGGTGCTGCTCATTATATTTATCACTGTAAAGCATACCTCTTGTTTGTGTTGAAGCATTATAGTCACAGAAGGACTCAGCTGATTTTTCATGAGAGAATACTTAGCTAACACAAAGCAAAATCTGGTTCTGGTATCACAAAATGGCTTAAGTTATGGTAAGCTTGGGCTTGTTCTCAAGAACTCCAGAACCAAACTCTTTCAAGTGCAATGACATTTAATAAAGGCTTCTAACAGCAAGTGTGAAAAAAACACTAAGGGAGTAAAAAAAACCCACAGCTAAACCAAATTAATTTAACTTCCAGCCCAACAGCTGATGTCACAAAATAGAGCTTATATCCTGTGTTTTGGTGGTCGTTTTCAACTAAGTTAGATAAAGTGTGGCAGTTTCTTTTGAGAAAAGAATAAATCACTATTCATACAGTTTTCCTGGATCTGGATGATGGTTTTACCTCACTCTGAAACAGCTTGAAATGACCAGCCTGTTTCCTAATGCCTTCTAATGGTTCTTTTCTTGCTAATTAATTCATGCCTCTAAATCATTCAAAAATAGATAAGCCACTAATCACTCACAGCCATGATAATGTATCCTAAGTAGACAGCAACATGTAGAGCATGCAATAAGGCTGCCAGAAAGAAAAAAAAAAAAGAGGAAAAGAGGGGGAAAAAAAGGATCTGGAAGGAAAAATAGAGCTCAATTCTTCCACCTAATAGCAGGAGATTTGATTCTGCATTTATTATGTAAGATAAAAGCTCTCTGATGTCAACAGATAATCTACTACAGAAACAAGAAAAAATGCTTTTTCCTACTGTTAACATGCACAGAAGCAAATTAAAGGCCTTTTTTGTTGTTTTTTGCTTTGATGCAAGGTTGGTTGTCTACATTTAGCAAAAGTGAAAAACAAGAGTAAGAGAGGCAAGAAAGAGCAGGTTAACAATCAACCAGCTGTTGACAGCAATAATTCATTCAAAAGTGGAGGTTATAGTGCACAAGGAATAAAGAAATGTTATTGCAAGATTGCAACAAGGAACAGTGTTTACCTGCATGCCTATGCCTATAATAATACAATAAAAAGATAAAGGATAAACTTAATTGAGTTTTCATGTATTGAAGAAAACCAAAGTGTCATGAACAATCAAAATAACAGAAAATATACAATGCCAACCAGCACAGTACAAAGCAATGTTTTACACATAGCTGTTGGAGCTACTCCAGAAGAGGGCCACAAAGACAATCCGAGGGCTGGAATACCTTTGCTACGAGGATAGGCTGAGGGAGCTGGGGTTGTTCAGCCTGGAGAAGAGAAGACTCCAGGGGGACCTTATAGCTGCCTTTCAGAATCTAAAGGAAGGCTGGAGAGGGCCTTTATCATAAGGTTGTCTAGCCACAGGACAAGGGGTTAAGGTTTGAAGCTGAGGGAGAATAAGTTTAGACTGGATCTTGGAAAGATGTTCTTCAGTACAAGGGTGGTGAGACTCTGGAATAGGCTGCCCAGGGAGGTTGTGGATGCATTCTCCCCCAGAAGTGTTCAAAGGCAGGTTGGATGAGGCCTTGAGCAACCAAATCTAATAGAGAGGCGTCCCTGTCCACGGCAGAGAGGTTGGAGTAGATGATCTCTGAAGTCCCTTCCAACCTAAGCCATTCTATAATTCTATGATTTTATATTGTTCCCATGTTATGATTTTAAACAATGACTTTTATTTGGCTCACATGCTTGTTTCTTAGCTAGCCACATACTCTCCAAAATTATTCCAGCCTGAGTTTTGGGGGTTTCCTCTCTGCTTTTTCAGATTATACTACTGTGCCCAACTTTAGGGGGGAGATAAGTTAGTTATACCAAGGGAAGCCTCAATATTTATTCAAGTTATGGAAGGAAAAATGTATCGTTCCCATGGCAACTGGCAAGTCACATGGTATCTGCAATGAAACGCAGGGTGTCTCGAGTAAACACTCATCTGTGTGCTGTGTGTCCTCCTCCGCACAGAATGGCTCCTTTGTGGGTGAACACGCACAAATTCACTCTCTTCTACAAAAAGTTGACAGAAGTAATCCAAAATGCTATTTTTGTATGAGGTAATTTAGCCAGATCTCTCACTGGATTGATATCGATTAAAAGACTACACACTGCATGCATTGCTGGGTTTTGCCTCAGTCAGGACTATGAAACCTTGCAAATGCCAGACTGCACCTCTCAGACTCACTTCGTACTTTGACATCAGAAGACTGTTCACAACAACACTAGGAAAAATGTTTTCCTGACAGTGTGAAGAACTGACAGACATGCAGTAGCACATCACATTGGGACAGCTGGAGCTGTAACTGCCTCCAGCCATCTGCTCCACCCTTCTGATGGATGTTGCCAATCCCAAAACAAGGACATCTGATCTACCCTTGAAGCAGCCCTGAACCAGCGGCAGCTCCTTGTCTTGCTGGGCTCAGATGTTATCAGCAGCTAACATCCAATCTCTCCCTAACAGGATCTCACCTCCTCCCTACTCTTAATGAAGACAACTCTCTCTGGACAACTCCCTCAAACCATACTGTTCTACTGCCAGTCCCATCCATAAAGCATCAGATATCCACCAGTCACTGAACTTTGTATTTCCCTGTTGCCCTTTTCTAGCTCTTCTTCTCCAGCCACTGTCATGTGTTCACAATGCTCTTTCCCCTATCCTTTTCATTGACCACAGGAGGCAGCATCACTCAAGCAAGTGTTCTCCCTTTCATTGCCTTTCTCCTCACTCAAAATGTCTCCTCCTCAACTTCCTGAGCAACCTGAATTGATGTTACCTCTAGGAAGAGGTAGCAATGCCACTTGCCATTTCTTCAGATCACACTGCATGCACAGCAGTTTCTTTGGCCAGCAAGGGCTCCATTTAGGAATGCATGTGTCCACTGATATATATTATGACCGAATCTCAATTTTCTACCTCTCACCACATTCCATCACCCCTGGCTGGCCAACGTAGCACAGAAAACCCAGACCTTGCCAACAGCTATGATATCACCTAAGAAAAACTAAAACTCTCACATATGTCTGATCCTGACCTGCCTTCCCCAACTTCTGGCTTCAATTCATTTCCAACCTTCATAGCTTCAATCAAGTTACATAACTTTGTACAGCATTACAGTCTTTTTGTGTATAAGCTTGAGATATCATCTAATCAACTTCTTCCTCCTTATTCAGGAAAATATTTTTATATTACATGTTTTAGGAAGTTACTCTCATAAGTCCTTCCAGTAATGACTTCTTTAAACCTCTTTACTTTGTCACTGCTGGGCTCTTCCTACCCGGCTGGTCATTTGTTATTTGACCTGAACATAGGGAGATGCGATGCTGTGGGTATTCATCAGCTTTGACAGAGCAGCTAGGAAAAGGAAAGATAAAATGAGATGTGTGAACAAATGGCCAGGTCTTAACTCCCTCATGAAACCCTCTGGAGAGGGTTACAATATTCAAGTACTCCAGGGAAATAACTAACGATCTTTTCTTTGGTTCAGTCATGTTTCAAGAAGCGATTGCGCAAGTTACTAAGTGCCTCGGACTGCCTCAGTAATTGCAATGATTTATTTTATGCATCATTATAACTGAGGTCAGGAGGACTTGTGCCTTATGGATGCTGTGAATTTTAGTACAGATATTGGAGGATTAGGAGAAGGCAATCACAAATACAGAGACCACAATGATTTAACTGGGAAAAAAAGGGGACCACTTTCTTAATCCCAGGTATCTAAAACATTTTAAATAGAATTATATTTTTCAGGTGAAGTTGCTTACATTTTCTTCTGCTCTCTTAAAATGTAAGTTATCAATGGCTTTCCAGTATCTGAAGGGGGCCTACAAGAAACCTGGTGGGGGATGTTTTAAAATGCCAGGTAGTGATAGGACTAAAGGGAATGGATCCAAGCTAGAGGAGGGGAGATTTAGATTAGATGCTAGAAAGAAGTTCTTCACCATAAGGGTAGTGAGACACTGGAACAGGTTGCCCAAGGTGGAAGCCCCATCCCTGGATGTTTTTAAGGCCAGGCTGTAGGTGGCTCTGGGCAATCTGATCTAGTGGAAGATGTCCCTATCCATGTCAGGGGAGTTGGAACTAGATGATCCTTGAAGCCCCTTCCAACCCTGGCAATTCTGTGATAGTGTAAGTAATGAACATGCAGGGTAACTACCCACTCACTAAACTCAACAAAACCCCTATTGTCTCTGTCTTATACCTCCATCTATCCCAGAGGAAACTTTCTCTGTGCAGTTGTGTTTCTCCCTCTAATCTTAGCACATACTAGTGCAGTGGCTGCTTGCTAACAACCAGCAAAGAAAGGGATAAGGCCTTAAGCTCATGAGCATTTACTTGACATAAAAAGCATAATCTTTACACCTAGCTACTTGCCTGGCCTATCAAAACGATACTGCACTAATGCATTTTGTGAGGACACACATCCACAATGCAGGAGTATAATGTATGCACAGCAACGAAAGGGTCTGATCAGCAACTTCTTAGGCATCCCTGCCCTGCTGGCATGACTTAAACCCCATTTCAAAGTCACCTTTCCTGTGTGAGGCTTTGCCGGTACAAAAGGACATTCTTAGGAGAGTGATAATTTAAAGTGTTGTCATCACCAGAACTTCCAGGCTATTTGAAGATCTTTAAGACACTTCCCCTCCACCTCCGTAAATTTTAAACTGTTGCCCCAGGAGAACTGAAATAAAAGTGTTGCTAACCTTCAGCACTGTTTTTTTGTGGTTTGTTTTTTTTTCTAGTTAGTGTGTTTCAAAGTTAGCAATGTGAAAAACACTAAAGTATCCCAGTTTTCAAGGTCAAAATACAAGACACAGCCACGATAGCCCACAGTAAATTTCATTCATTTAGTATTCAGGATGCATACTTTCTGAATATCGTCATGAAATCACTGCAAATTCATCAGATTTTAAGCTTTAGCTCCTTAAAAATTAGACTATGCTAAAAATAAAATGCATTTTTTAATTTGATCTGATTAAGAAGTTTCTGCACAGCATGAGCTAAGCCTCTAATTAGCTATATATTATCTCAATTGTTATTTCAATATTCTTATCAATGCATTTTAATGGAAAATACTCATATACTAAAACCTGGTAAAGCAATGGAAGTCAAAGAAGCTGAATGTCAAGATGCTAAAATTGAAAAAGGTTTCTCTACACTGTGTGTGCCAGGAAAGCAAAAGCTCACAAAACATTTGGCAGTGATTTCCCATGATGAAGCATCTCTTCAGGGCTTTAATTTTTGTGAAAGCCCCAGTCTACTTAGAGCTAACTCCTTGCCCTTAGCAATACAGGTAAAGTTCATTAAATATATTGTCTAAGGTACAACAGTGAAGAAGTTTTGCTGTAGCAAGCACTTAATGTGTGCATGGCAAGTCACGGGGCGGGGGGGAAAGGCAAAAAGGTTTGGAACAAATTATTTGTTATCAAAGGAAAAGTCAGATGGGTACAACGATATTACATACTGTGCTGCATTAGCAAAATTGCCCAAATGAAGAGTCCACAGAATGGGAAGCATTATTAGATCTTAATCAGGGGGATTTGTTTTTCAAGCAGGCTGGGCACCCAACCATTTGGTGCAGAACCTTTCTGTGCTCGAGAGCACTGGAACAGCAGAAACCACAGTGTTAATGAAACAGAAGGAAAACTGCAAATGCCTATGAGATGATAGCTGATTCTCATATTACAGTGGTCAAACAACTTTTACAGCTTGCTGATATTTCTGCTGGAGTGCCAAACCTTTATTTCCTCCTGCAGCAGGTAAGACATCAATTTGCACCATAATTAAATTAGATTTCTTTTTTTTTTTTTTTTTTTTTTTTTGTTTCTATTCTTAGGGGATCCTTAACATATATTTGAACACCATACAAGTGAAAAACTGATAGTATGTTAAAGCAAGAAGTATATGCATGATTTGCTGTATAGCTTTTCTCTAATACAAATACTTACTGTTTACTTGTCACTGCAGTGAAAACGGTACATGTCAGTTAGTTAACCAGCAGATATTAAAGTGCATTGCTGCAGGAGCTGAAAAGGAAAATGCTTTAGTGGAGCTGTAGCCTTTTTTCCTTACCTAGCACAAAAGTAAGTTTTGCACCAGGGAAGAAAGAGTGCTGTCTGTATGTATAACTAAGTGTGTCTGTGTAACAGCCGAGGGTGGGTGCGTGAGAACAGACGAAGTACAGGGAGCACAGGGCCACCCAGCACCGAAACAGAGTAACTCCGTTCTGCGGATGGCTGTGCATCCCACACAAATTAGCACAGATGCCCATAGCTCTGTTGCAAAAGTGGAACATGCTCCTTCACTTCCTGCATAGGTTCCTATAAGAGAACGCCTTAAATTAAATCAAAGCAGATTTTTAGGGGTCCCCAGAAGTGAAGGCTACAACTGCACCTCTGAAAACAAACAAACAAACAAAACTATCTAAAGGGCCTTTCTTAAAGGGCCATCCTTAATAAAATACCTGATCTAGGGGTTCTACATTAAAAAGCTGTCACCTGAAGCAATCTGTTCAGACTTTCAAAATCAAGCTGCTTCTACCTATCCATAAGCATCTTTCAGCCAGCCAGTGCACCCCAATTACTCAAACACCACATCTGTATGGGAGAGCACCCTGAAAGCCAATGTTCACAGTGCTCCTGGGAGCAAGGAAGCAGCAATTCCATGTACAAATGAGGGTCTGAGACACTAAGGCATTCAGTAATTCAAGAAAAGACTGGATGAGGCACTTAGTGCCATGGTCTAGTTGACTGGACAGGGCTGGGTGCTAGGTTGGACTGGATGATCTTGGAGGTCTCTTCCAGCCTGCTTGATTCTATTAAGCCTGCACAAGACAGGGAGTTCCCAAATCCTCTTATGACACCTCGATTCCACCACGCACCCTTCCTCTTCAGGAAGGCAGCTGTGGGAATCACAGAACCTTAGGTTGGAAGGGACCTCCAGAGATCATCGAGTCCAACACCCCTGCCAAGGCAGAATCTCCTAAGGTATTCTGCACAGGAATACATCCAGGCAGGTTTTGAAAGACTCCAGAGAAGGAGACTCCACAACCTCTCTGGGCAGCCTGTTCCAGTGCTCTGTTGCCCTCACTATGAAGAAGATTCTCCCGATATTGAGGTGAAACCTCTATTTCAATTTGTAGCCATTGCTCCTTGTCTTATTGCTGTGCACCACCAAAACGAGATGTAGGTAACTCTGTAGGCAACGTGTACCTAAAAAGAGTTACCTGCAAGGTACCCAGTGAAGAGACAGCCCACTTCTATCACTTTTTCTGTCAGCAGACACTGGATGGAGAGCAGAGGAAAGGTAACATTCACAGGTCTGACATTCCTGAGGTAGGGGCACAGAACTTTGTATGGGTCTCAAATGTGATGCCCCAGATTCAGGTTTTGGTCTGAAGAACTGAAAAGGAGATTGAAACTTTTCAGAAACTGCTAGATGAAAACCTGAAGTAATCTGAAGAGAGAAGGAGAAGAGGAACACCAGAACAGATGGGTCACCAGGAGAAAGCGGCTTCTTTATGTTACCACCCGAGACCGTGTGTAAATGAATGGCTATTTCTACAATGAGAATCAAAACTTCCCTAAGTAGCTCTTGCTTTTCACAAGGTTTGTAGTCTGTTTAATGAATAAATATTTACAGCACATACACATCTAAGCACACATCTACAGAAGGAAAACTGGGAGACTGTAAGCACTCCAAGTTCCTTAGCGAAAGAGGATTCTGCCAGCAGGGCAAGGGAGGGGATTCTGCCCTTTTACTCTGCTCTCCACAGACCCCACCTGGAGTACTGTGTGCAGTTCTGGAGCCCCCAACACAAGAAGGACATGGAACTGCTGGAGCAGGTCCAGAGGAGAGCCATGAAGATGATCAGAGGGCTGCAGCAGCTCTGCTATGAGGACAGGCTGAGAGAGTTTGGGCTCTGCAGCCTGGAGAAGGCTTCAAGGAGACCTTGTAGTGGCCTTCCAGTATCCAAAGAGGGCCTACAGGAGGGCTGGGGAGGGACTATTTACAAGGCCTTGTAATGACAGGATGAGGAGTAATGGGTTTAAACCGGCAGAGGGGAGATTCAAACTGGATGTTAGGAAAGGGTTCTTTCCAGTGAGGGTGGTGAGACACTGGCACAGGTTGCCCAGGGAGGTTGTGGCTGCTCCCTCCCTGCAGATGTTCAAGGCCAGGTTGGATGAGGCCTTGAGCGACCTGTTCTAGTGGGAGGGGTCCCTGCCTGTGGTAGGGGGTTGGAGCTGGATGATCTTTGAGGTCTCTTTCAACATAAACCATTCTATGATTCTATATCCTGTCCTGACAAAGGCCAGAATGCAGGATGCTATAACCTGCAACGTGCAGGATTTGCTGGTTTCCCAGTGGAGCACTGGGCACTGTTCAGACCCTCTGGAAAACCTCGTAGTGCCAATGATAAGGTAGGGGGCAATCCTTCACCCAGGCTTAATGTACTACTTCTGCCTCTGCCAGAAATAGCAGTGAAGAACTCACTTCAAGGACAGTTTTGTATAGAAGCCAAGAAGCTGCATGCTTCTTTTACACAAGTTCATCAAATCTAGGAAACCAAGAAGAAATCAATATAGCCCAGTGATTAATTCACTATAGCTACTGTATACAGACTGACAGATTATTTGGACAGACTGAATCAATGTGTTGATTCCACTGCAAAGAGTCAGGTTTCACTTCTGAGGAGACAAAGCTAGAGTGCTGGTGCACTTCCCAGCCATGTACCATCCACACAAAGAAATCCAGGCCTGACTGTGTCTCGGTTTTAGCTCAAAACCTGAACAACCAGGCTTTATATGTCAGAACTGAAATTCTGACCCCTTCACTCCAGCCAACCTTGATTAGTGACATCTCCCCTGACCCTGACCACATCAGTTCCCTCTATTAACCTGCTAAATATGGCCAACAGCATATTTTGCAAGCACTAAATCAATGTAAGTGTTGTAGTTGTATCCACATATATAGAATCATAGAATCAGTCAGGGTTGGAAAGGATCACAAGGATCATCTAGTTCCAACCCCCCTACCATGCTCAGGGACAGCCTCATCCAGCCTGGCCTTAAACACCTCCAGGGATGAGGCCCCTCAACCACCTCCCTGGGCAACCCATTCCAGAGTCTCACCACTCTCATGGTGAAGAAATTCCTCCTCACGTCTAGTCTGAATCTCCTCACCTCCAGCTTTGCTCCATTCCCCCCAGTCCTGCCACTACCTGATATCCAAAAAAGTCCCTCCCCAGCTATTTTGTAGGCCCCCTTCAGATACTGGAAGGCCACAATAAATGTTTTAAATGTTCTTGTGGTGAATAACCCCTTCCTTGCAATATCAAAAGTATATGGCTAAAATGATGTTGTATGTGTCTGATATTTATGTGTGTTCCTCTAAAAAGAGATGCTGTGAAATTGCAGTCAAACTGAAAATGTGGTGCATATCCTTATTCTGTGCTTGTCTCCTAACTGTATCAAAAGCAGAGCTTCTCCTTTGTTCCTCCTAGCACTGGGTTAAGCAGAAATGCTGCTCCTGAGAGAGCATGTACAGACCTACTCCTCACACCTCCACAGAGAATGGAGATAAATGGAGGAATGGTGCTCTCACTCCAGCCATTCCAGGTGAAACAGAGACAATGCACAGCACAGCCAACAATGGAGTGTGAGGTGCATGCCTTTCCCTTGATCAAGCAGGGCTGTGTAGTCCAGCACCACCCGCTGTTCAAGGCTCACCCTTGTTCAGAGCTGGGTTTGATCCTCAGCAAGCTGTTAAAGGAAATACCAGCTCCCATTCATGCTCTTCCTGACTTAGGTCATTCTATTATTTTCCAAGTCACCAAGTAAAGCTAAAATACTTTTTTTCCCTGAGCCAGCAACCACTGCTTCTGCTCCCACAGGTCAGTCTCCCCTGCTCATACGTGCACGTTCCACCCAGCAACAAAAAAGCTGGGAACTGCTTGCCACATGGTAACAGCAAATAGATTCGAGAAAGGCTGCAAGGTCATTGCTAATTTCAAACCCTGTTTCATGTTTCCACATGAAACATCTAATTAAAACTTTTCACTGGGTAGTTAAAATGAAATCCATGCAGATGCACTTGAGACCTCATTTTCATGTGCTGTGAATTAGAATACAGGAGGTGCCGCACACAGCAGCGGGAACACTAATCGAGGAAGGAGGGGGGAATACCTGCTTTGATTTAGAGGGAGATAGTCAGCAAAAATGCCACTAATCGCCTGGGTTTTCATTCCTTTGCTCTTTGAGCTGCCACATGCAACCAAGAAAAATGAATGCAAGCGGTGGATTAACTGCTAGCAAATCAGCATTCTCCACAGGTGACCGTGTGTCAAGCACATCTTGCAAAATGCCACCACCTTCCAAGGCTACAGTGTGACAAAAACATTGGACCCAAAGGGCTATACCCTGCTCTCACCAAAAAATATCTATTAATATCAGCAGGAGCTGAATTAAGCTTTAAAACACAGGCACAGTGAGTGACAGAATGGCCATAGTGAGAGGACAAGGTGTGGAGATTTTAGGGATGTCTCATGATGAAAACAAACTAAATTCTGAGGGTGAAAAAAGAAGCCTATTAAAAAAAATTCAAAACACCCAAACAAAAAAAAAACCCCACCAAGGTCGAGTTGTCCTTACTTTCTTGCTATAGAGGAGGCAGAGACAGATACTTCATAGCTGCCCTTTTTCCAGAAGGCCCTGAGTGCAGATAGCCTGGCTGGTGTAGGACAGGTAGCTGAATGGAAGGAAAAGGCTGAGCCTTCACACCAGCAAGCTCCAGGTATTCTCTGGAGCCTGCCTGCAGGAACAAATGCCAACAAATGCTGGTAGAATCTATTCCAGTGAGATCCTGACACAGGCTGTCAGATCTCTACAGAAAGCTAGGTTGCTCTGGCAGCTGTGAAGGTTTGTGGTGCCAGCCTGGCAGCACTAAAAAACAAAGGAGTCATCACTGACTCCAGAGCATTCCGTCACTGGAACCACGCTGACCTCAGCATAGACTGCAGATCCTACTACAGAACTGGCTCTGGTGCAGTTTCCACTCCAAAAAGCAGCCAAGCCTGATACGTAGAAATATGTTCATCTGTTTAATGACACTAGCCATGTATCTTCTGCATTACTGCCCCAAATATCCACTTTGATGAAAGTGAAGATGTTTCTTGGAATAATTCAAGAGGAGAAAAAAATCCAAGGGGGATATGTGAAGCACAGGCCCTTTTTACATAACTGATCTCTGGGCAGACTACCAAATCTCAGACAGCTTCTAAAAAGGATGATGTGGTGGACAGCCATCAGCTTCTAGCTTATTAACAAAGTTTGCCAGTTTTCTTGCCTGCTTCTTTTCAGCCAGGTCCATACTATAAGCCAAAGCAAGATGTCCTTGATTGAATTCAATTCCAAGAGAAAAGCCTAATAAAACAATGAATGGCATAAAAGATATAGGCAACTGAAAGGTGAAGGACAAAATTATTTCTCCTGAATTTCAGAAACTGCATTAAATTTACGACCTAAGTTTGCATGGTACATATTCAAAGCATTATCAGCTTTTCTTTTTAATCTTCCAGAATTTAGATAACAAATTCCCTAACTTGACACATCCAAGCACTGTTGTTATTCAAAGCTCCCAGAACAAGTGTAGAAGAAACTGCACAGAAGCAGGTACACTCACTATATTATCAGCCTTACTGGGAGCTTATTGATGTCATAAATCAGAAAAATTAAGAAAAGAACATTGAGTGTATTGATCACACAAAGAGAGGGGCAGAACTGTAAATTTAAAACTGGAAAACATTACAGCACGCACTTTGAATTCATAAACTGGTGATTTCTACTTCTCTGAAGGGAAAACACAATAGATCAATTCTAAGTAAGCCTTTAGACAGTCTAGAAACATAAGCAAGCGGTCCAGAATCTAGAGAGAAACACAGAAGCAGGGGACAGTGAGAACCTGCAGATGAGAGCTTTCAGAGAGTTTCTCTGTTTATTCACATTGACAAATGGAGCTCAAGGTAGAAGCAAGGAGTCTTGTTTGCAGTGCTTGTGCTACCAGGAATTGTGTAGTCCCATTCCCAATGAAAAACGTCATTTCTGTCCTCTCTCCTGTACCCACTCACCTCCGTCTTTGTACATGTAAGCTTTCACAAGGCCACATGGTGAAGCACAGGACCTAGATCAGAATTATGCCAATCAAAAAAGAGAGGAGAAAAAAAAACAAACCACAAGGATATTTAATTTGACCAAGCTCAGTACTGGACTTGGTAAGTTACAAGGCTTCGGGGACGGAAGGCTGTGTTTCACCATGAGCAGCAGAGTAGCTCCTGTCAGCAAGGGTCATTGGTGACGCCATGTCTCATTTTCAGCCCATGTTCACGATGGTGAAACTTACCCAGTTAGAAAGAAACCCCACAAGAAAGGTGTATTTATTTCATTTTTCAGCTGCATTATTTCCAGTGTCTCCTCACAGAACAGCACAACACAGGGCAGCACAGGACTGGGGACAAGCAGGCAGGGCAGGATGCTGCTGATGGCACTGTCCCAGAAGTCACGTCCAAGGACCCAGAGAGAGCAAAGTGACTACAACTGCTTGGCTTTGCCTCAGCTATGTTCAAATTCTCAAAAAACATCCCCCTGGCCTTCAGCAGTTCAAAGTCCAACCCACTTCCAGCTCGCTGGGATGCCCAAACCATCCTCAAGGGTCTCAAAGCAATTCACCAACATTCATTAACCATTGCAGGTTTTATAGCACCCCTTCAAGGTCCTACATGTTTAAGACTTCATTTTATATCTGAGTAAACAAAGGTGCAGAGAAGTGACATGACTTGAAGAAAGTTACATATTAAATAACCAGTGGAGTCAAAAGTAAAAATTGAGTGTTCCCACTCCCAGTTTTCAGCTGGCTAAATACCACCTGCCCTTTTTACTCCTTTTAGTCCCGTAGCCAAGGTATTGTCCCATACAAGAATGAGTCACCATTCCACACCAAAGAAAGCCCAGCATGCAAAATGTGTATGTGGAATTTCCTTCTATACAAAGTAGCTTAGTGGTATAGAATAAGCCTAAGAGGAGCAAATTAAGTTTTCTTTTCTTTTAAACACTATGCCAAGCATCTGGAGGAAATAAAGTATTATGGAAATCCATGACTTCACTCAAAGCTAAGAGTGAGCTTTCCACTCAACATGTTCCTATGCTAAGCTTACAATGCACCATATGAGCACAAGCATCACTCCTCTCAAGTACATTATTTTTACAGAAAGAAGGACCATGTTCTTTCCCCTCACTGGCAAGGCAGTGCATTACTTTGCACTCCTGGCAAGAGCGCATTCTTTTCCGTAACTTTGGCCACACTACACTCAACAATACCAAAAGTAAGTCCTCTTTAAAATACACAGAAAATAAAAATACTTTTCTTATTATTTCCACAAAAATGCTACAAGAGACTGAAGCAAAGGTTTTCCTAGCAGCCAAACTATTATGGAATCACAGAAGGTTAGGGGCTGGAAGGAAACCAAAAGATCATCCAGTCCAATCCCCCTGCCAGAGCAGGATCACCTATACCAGATCACACAGGAACACATCTGGGCAGGTCTTGAATATCTCCAAAGCAGGAAACTCCACAACCCCCCTGGGCAGCCTGTTCCAGTGTCATCCTCACAGTGAAAAAAAAGTCTTCCTCATGTTTCCATGGAACTTCCTATGCTTCAACTTCCACTCACTGCCCCTTGTCCTGATATTGGACAACACTGGCTCCATCCTCCTGGCACTCATCCTTTACATATTTATAAACACTGATGAGTTACACTCCAAGCTGAAGACCCCCAGTTCCATCAGTCTCTCCTCATAAGAGAGATGTTCCACTGCCTTAATCATCTTCATGGCTCTGCACTGGACTCTCTCAAGCAGTTCTCTAAGATCTTTCTTCAACTGAGTGGCTCATAACTGAAGACAATATTCCAGATGAGGTCTTGTCAGGGCAGAATAGAGGGGGAGGAGAATCTCTCTCAACCTAACCACAGCCCTTCTAATACACCTCAAAATGGCATTGGCCTTCTTGGCTGCCAGAGCACACAGCTGGCTCATGGTCAGCCTTCCATCCACTAGGACCCCCAGTCTTGCATCTGAGCAAGAGGATCCTTATCTGTTCTATATTGTCATTATTTCAAAAATATGCCCGTGTCTGCTCTGCACTAAAAAACAAACAAACAAACAAAACCACTTAGCACCTGCAGAAATCTTTTCTTCTGAAGAGATAAAGAGGTTGGTTTATGAAGAACAGGTGATCACCTGGGGCTATGCGTTCATTCCAGGTGACGAAATATTGACCGTCTGGAATAGAGCACTCTCTCCAGAACGTGACAGAACCAGATTTAAGTCTCTGTTCCTTCTGATTCAGACCAGAGACTTGAACTTCAAGTTACCTCTACAGCAAGCATGTACCTACCTATTTAAGCACTTACTCAACATGGAGCTATAAACTGACAACCTTACTGACAGACTTTTTTCTTGGCTTGTAGTTGATGATTAAGTCAAAATTACAACCTATCATCTTACTCTGACACAGCTCTCTCTCCTAACGCTGGCAGATCAAGAAGTACGAAGGAAATAGCAGAATCTTGTGCAGATGTGCTAATTCTGCTCCATTTCAGTGACTTCAGACAACTATACTATCTCATGGTTATTCAAGCCATGAAGGTTTCTGCAAAAGCCTCCACTATGCTATAGACATTATGTCCATTTGAACCACAATTCTGCAAGAGATGCAGAACACCCTCCAAAAGCAGTAAATCTACATTCAAGCTACCTAATAGATCTGACTCAGCCAGAGAAGATACAACAAAAGCAATGATGGATTTCTTTGAAAGGAAAGCACAGATTTCACTCACTGACTGCATTCAGATATCAATTGGTGTCATAACTGTAAAGCATATTTTTTTCTGTTGGAGCAATGATTATTGATCATCAACAATTCACCATTGCAAGACCACAACTATGTCAAACTAAGAAAAGCTGCAGCTCTGGACATGTCCTGATGTACATTCTTGTCTCCTTGTAAGGCATCCAGCTGGGCAGGTAGGTGCACCCTGAAATAACCTTGATGTGTCACAGCTGGAATTTCCTCAAGAAATTCCTTGGTTGTGAGTAATCCATACAACTCGAGGGTCTAAATAATTAATCTTCTTTAGTAAGCCTTCTAAGAGCTTCAGCACAACCACTAACCTGTTTCAATGAGTGAATCATCTGTCTTCTTAATGAGACCACTGATTACAAAACTTAGTGCCCAGTAAATTAACAAAACCGTTCTTCAGTAATTGTTGTCCTTCTGAAAGCACACCTGCCCTGCTACAATCTAGCTCTTTCATCCTGAACTGCCTAAGTCACAGAATCAATATGTGCAAGCTGTATATACTTCTGCCCTTTTAAGCACTACATAACTCTAATTAATACATACATTAATCTGTAAAGGGATTACAAGGTGGATTTACCAAACACTCCCCTCCCCACTGACGCATGTAAGTAGTGGTAGAGCTCTTGTCTAGAATATCATTTACATCACTGAATAAAGGAATTCATACTCTTTAGTTCTCTGCTGAACATATCAGAGAATCTAAATTTTCCTTTGAACATTACTGTCGATTTCTTGAAAGCTTATGCTGTTGCTCTGACTATGAAAACAGTGTCTAAAAAGTACTTTCCCCATGATGCTGGGTGAAAATCACTTTCACTGCTTCACTAAGGATGGCACTAAACAGATGTGATTTTCTTAACTGGTGCAATGCTTCATCAAAATAATCGGAAAATACTGTACCAATAGTAGCATGCCTACTACATAGGCATTATTTAATTGAGCCTCTAGTTGCTTAAAAGGACTTCCACAAACAGAGTCTAGTGCAGCTATGCCTCAAATGAATGCATGAGCAAAATGTATGACAGCTTCAAATGGTTTTGCATGCAAAACTTGCTTTTTATATCATAATTAACGCTAACAGTAAGCAAACTTCTTAAAAAGGGCAGCTCATTCTGCAGCTGAATATTTCAATGCAGAATTTAAACCTCTTTTCTGTCAAAGCAATTGTTTCAAGGGAATGAAATATTTAAACAACATAAAAACACAGATATCCAGGTTTCCATTTCCCTAGGCTTATGAGTGTGATTTGCATGTAATCATAGAACTTCAAGCTTGCGTAGTTTTTACTCTGGCCCACATCTGATACCAAAATAATCTCTGTGCATTTTAGACAACCCTTTATTTATCTTATTAAACCCTTTATTTATCCTATCTCACTGTAGGAATGCAAGACCAGAGAAGAAGCTCATCTGCCTGTTTAGAAGCTTATTGACTATTATTTACTTTCCACACCTCAGCAACACTGAAGCTTTAGGAAACCTAGCACACATGGTAGGTTCAATGCTTTAATCAAGAACCTTACTGCAACACATCAGCAAGTGGAAATGGGGGGGGAGGGTGTCACTATAATTTAGTTTTTGTATTCCTCTACAAGTTTGAGAGCACCATTACAGTTAGAGCACTTTGCAAACATTACATTCACTAGAGAGGGACCTAGCACTGTGTGCTACAGAAGACCAATCTCCAGTTCTAAACCAGTCTAAAGTGGTCACAGCAAGCTTGCAGAAACAAATAAGCAGCTCACATATAAAGGAGCTTGTGTTCAAAACTTTTGTAATAATAAGTTCTTTTCCAGAACACTTTTTTATTCAGACCACAAATCAGAAAAGAAGTGATAATATACCAGAAACCTGAAACAACCAGCATGGATTTTCTAACCTGAGTGCTTAAAGTATGAAGTGAAAAAATATGCATGTACAAAATCACCACATATATGTCCTGATTTTCACCCTTCAGAACACACTCAAACTGAAGTTTCAAATCTTCTGTTTGCCACTATTTTCTCTCTTCCAGACCATTTGCTTTTTTTTCTAAGAAAAATCTGAAACAGTGACCCAAACCAATCCACTCTTCATCTGCCTACTCTTGGCTACAGACCACAGCCTCCCACACCACATTATGAAGAACACAACTAGTTATTTTACCTGCCCCAAAACATCTGCAAGACCAGACTCCACTACCTTTCCCATGTGAGTCACAAAATTCTGCCCTCAGATGAAGATGGTCATTAGTTATTTAAATGATAGGAGAGTTCATCAGTTCCCCTCACAGCTCAGCTTCCCAACACACTTGAATGCTACAAACACAGAGGGGGTCATTTCTCTGGACAGTTCCACATTTCATTCAATGCAGAAGAAAAAAGCTCTTGGGGTCCCTGGGTGGCAAATTCTTCAATTAGGCTGACAGTTCTTTCTTCTTCAAAGGATTAGAAGAATCAGCAAAGCCCAATCATACTACATTTGTGTTTGCTGTACAGGCAGTGTGAGTCTGTTCTTATCTGAAGAGGCCTGCTTTAGTGGCTAGCACCAGAGGAGACACAACTCCATTTCCCATTGAGAAAGCCCATATAAATAATTCTTTATATGGACAATTCTAACCCTGCTTTCAAGGTGGGTTGTTGGTTTTGGTTTGGTTTTTTTGTTTGTTGGTTTTTTTTTTTTTTAGAATATTCTTAGACATGAACAAATCAGAACTCTGCTTCTGGAAAAGAATTCCCCTTTGGCCATCTTGGAAAGGGCAATTTTACTGCCAGGTGGGTTGCAAAGCCCCCTAGTGTCAAACAGCAACACTGCCCTGGGCTGACTGAAACACAGCCGGGCAAACCAGCAGCACTTCTGCTCCAAGATGGACTGCCAGGAGGCCAGCCCTGCTAGCTGACTCCTCAGGCACAGGGAGAGAAGCTTGGCAGGGTGTTCAGGCATCCAATTTACAGACCTAACTCCATGCGTTTGAGGAAGGCAGATCATTCATGAAAGCAGTGCTTGAGGTCCCCAGGAAAGAAAGCTGGTGAAAGCTTTAGCACAGGGATACCTCTGAGGGTCATGTGGAGAATGTACAGAGCTGCTCCACTTCACTGTCTACATTAAGTGCCCATTACCCTGTGTTGCTAAGAAAGTAATCTAAAAGTAAACTGGTTTTAAAAATAAAAGAGAAAGATGGGCATGATACACATAATTCTGTAAGGACTCCACACCCCAAACATGTTGTTCCTCTAACCTTTACCGTGAGCACAAGGAACTGGGCAGTACACTGATGCCAATGAATCTGCCATCACTTGGGAAGTCTGAAAGCCCACATCTGCATGGTACTCAGCACAATCCAGTCCACTGCTTTTTGCCTTGGAGAACAGTGGGAACAGCTGCTCAGAGTAGCAAACTCTGCCCAGTCAGCCAAATCCTGCCACCTGCACATGCACCAGAGCCATTCACAGACCACAAGGACGGAAGGGAGGGAGAGGAAGGGATGGAAGCTTACAGCTTCCTGAACGTATGCAACCCTCCACCCTTAACACAGTAAAGCATGACTTCTGTCCAGTGAGAATAAATTACTTGAGTCAGCTAAACTGAGAACCCCACAGCAGACCTCGCCCATGTTCAGTAATGCCTTCATAGTGATTGTTCCTAATGAAATCAATAGCCCTGTTGGGTCCTTAGCGAATAGACACACATCAAGGACTGCAAGCCTCTCTTAACTTTGAGCACAGGCTGCCTGAACTGCTGCAAAGAGCCATGTCACCCCCTACCCTACAATAACCAGCAAAGGGCAGAACAGGGTGGGAGAAGCACACCATAATTTGTTATTGTCAGCACTAGCTGCAAGGCACTCCCCACACAGAAATAAAGGGCATATGAGGAATGACCTCGGCTTCTGCAGTCTTTCAGATGACATTTCTCTTTCCTGTCACTTCCCCAGGTCTAAAGGCAGATCCTTGCCCAAGAGCAGTAACTGCTCAGTACGGATATGAGCAGCTTGCTCTAGCTTCTGCTAAGCTGAAGTCACTCATCTCCTAAATAGCAGCAATTGCTAAGTACCATACTTTTCAAAGAAGAAAAACTGAGCACTTTTTGTTTCCATTTCTGGAACTGTGCTGTAATCTGTGCAGCTATAGAGCTGCAGCTGACACCACAGCAGCCTTTGCAATCACCAGAGTAAGGCAGCAAAAATAGCCACTGAATTGTTGAAGTATCAGTCCCAACACTCCCTTTCCCCCCTATGCCCACAGCATCTGTAATCTTCCTTCCAAATCCTGAAACACAATTAGAAACCTTCCCCATCTTAAAATCTTCTTTACTTAAGCACCTAAACTTTTAATTGTGCTTTGATGACACAGTTTAAAAATACATGGAAATTCTGTCAGATGTCCATGGCTAGTGAATCTGCTGAGGAACAACTCAATCTCAGGGGTATGAGCGTGGTTAATTACCCTCCTCCTTCATGCTCAACTACACCAAGCTAGACCTTATATGCTGCCAAACAGAACAGCATGAAGCTCTGAAAGAAGATACTGGTTTTTGCTTTTCCTCTGTGCAGCCTTACATCAGTAGGAAAGAGCTTGCAGATGAGCTGAAAGTGTGTCTTTTCTAAAGCCATGCCTTTCTTCTCCTGTCCAGTAAGCACAAAATGGAATAAATTACATATAAATTACAGTAAGCCACAGGAAAAGTAGGTGAGATTTTTGTTGTTTCTTGCAGTTATTATCCCAGGACTTTTAGATGAATATGCAATCAGAATAGAAATCTTTACCAGGAGAACAAAATGAGGATACATTGTGCTATAAGCAGAGCAGTCAAGTCTTAGTGCATTTTCAATCCAGTTATTAAGACCTCAATAACTGTTTTTAAAAGCATTAAACAGGATGCTGCTCTCTTCAGTGTCACTTTTGGCTGAAAATACTGTTTTTAAAAAAGAAAATGATGAATTCCCTGTCCAGATCAATGAACACTGAAAAGCTCCAGACAGTCCAAATACACCAGAAACGAAGCAATTTTAAGACAACTTAAGGTAAAATACTTAAAGCACTCATGCCTTATACATTATTTAAATAAAGCCTGGAAGCCAAATACTTCAGAATCACCAGTAACAACTTGGTAGAAAGCATCCTGAAATCATCTTCTGTTTCAGATGTAAGATATTAATAACAGTAACTGACAGTTAATGACAACATAATAATTTAAGTGTGTTGACAATTATTGAACTGAACACACTTTGGGGAAATGTAAATGCCAGAGGAGAGCAGCTACAGCTCCATGAGTAATGTGTGCCCTGGATTCTGACCATCAGCTTTACTATTTCAGTTTTGTGACCTAATTCTCCCTTCCACACCAGAAAGAAACAAACAACCCAAACAAGAAATGTCTTACTTGTTCTGTCTTCTCCGGTGGTTTCCGATCCGCCTGCAAAAACTGGCAGTTTTCTCTCGCCAGCTTCTGGACCAGCTCGATCCGTCCGATGTCATCTCTTCCCTGAAGCTTGCACAAAACCCCTGCCTTAAGGGTGGGAGAAAGAGCAAACAGATACTTAAATCCACAGTCCCAGGACATGACACCACCACAGATTTCAAGCTTAAAAGAAATGCAGCTGTTTTCTCATAGTTGCGGTATTTCGGTGCCACTTGAACACAAACAAGTTGCTGCTTCCAGGGAAACAAATGGAGGGGAGCTGAGGCACATCTGACTCTCCAAACGTATCTACTTTGGAGGAGCAAAGGCAGAGCTAACTAAACTGCTCCTCTGAGTGCGACTATCAGATACGCTGTGTTTTATTTGTTCCTGTCAGCCTGTTTCCTGTTACATAAGAGAACAAGAGCAAGAGGTTAAAAACTCATGGGAAAGTTAGCCAGGAACAGCCCTGGAAAAAGAATGAACTGCAACACAAGGCACTCCTAAAAATAACAGGCTACAACTCCCTCTGCTCCCACTCCAACCATTTTTCACATATGCACGCCTCAAGAGGTAAATGCCACTTGTCTTGTATTTATCTATTCTGTAAACAATAAATCAATATCTCCTGATGTTGTTTAGGGAAGAAAATGAGATTTGCTTTAAAAACTACATTAAAAGTAATTTTTTCTATTTATTTTTGGGTAATATCCTGCCAGTTATTCAAGCCATGCCAACAGTGTTTAGTCAAAACATTCAGCACAGGTTGCTTTATATAAATGGCATCAATATTTATATGTGTGTGTGTATTATATGTGTATGTGTATTATATGTGTGTGTGTGTATATATATACACACACACACATATGTATAAATTTAGATATAATGACAGATTCATGCTTGCACACAGGCATATCAGACCCACCACAAAGTTACCTGATGCGGGCTAAGCTGCTCCCTGCAAACTCAGTGGCTAATAGCAGTGTCTATGATTCGGTCGTGGATAGAGCCTCTGCATAACTGAGACCTGGCTTAATGATACCACACAGCTTTTATTATCCCAGGTGTTTCCTGATGGGAACAGCACATGCCTTAGGAGCTTGTGGCATGTCTATGATATTGATACGACTTTACAGGTAGTCTGCATATAAGCCTTCTTCCCCCCACTTCCTCCACCCTTCTCTTTCTACTCTTTATCCTAATTTTAACTGAATCAGTATCTACTTCAAAATTCATAAATCATCTTATGTGTCAGAACCAAAAGAGAGGAATGCCTCGACCACTAATCCATAGTGCCATGAAGACTCTTTAGTCTTGAGAAACTCTTGTCTCTGACAGCTGACGGTATGAGATTACCCATCCAAACCTTCTTACAGTTCACTTGTTTCTTATAGGAAAAACAGAGATGTGGGTTAAAGTTTCTTCATCTGTAGAGGAAAAGCAATCTGCTTTCTGAATAACTGTTTTCATGCTGATCGGGGGAAACAAAAAAGTTTCACCACCAAATCAAGAGAGCCATCCCTGCTGAATTGTTTGAAAGAAATGTTTACATTCCTTCAGTCTGGATGAAGGCATCTCCTCACAAGCCTGCGTCAGACACTTGTGCTGTAGAGGAAAGGATTGCAGATGCAACCAGTGTTTTGCATGTCCATTCTTCGGCGCTCAGCCTCCTGAAGAGCACAGCTTTCCCACAAGGAACCTACGCACCACATTGAAGGTCAGAAACCCAGCAAGACAACAAGGAAGGGCAGCACCTAACCTAAAGATCCTGATATTTGCTATGAGATTCCAATCCAAAGACACTGACACATAAACAGTTCTGACACACTATTTTATCACCTGCTAGTCATCAGGAGAGAGACTGACTTGAAGAAAAGTGGAAAAATATGCTGAACCAGTTGTCCAGGCTGGTTTAGTCAATAGAGAAAAAGAGAAACTTAAGATGACAATTTCTTTTTACTCTACAGTAGACATTTAAAAATGTTCTGATGAAATGTTTCCCAAAATTTTCCTTTATCTCCAGAAATTCACAATGGGAACCTAGGCAATCATCATAGACTTAGCTTAGGTCTAGTGCCTGATCTTCACAACACTTCAATGGCTTGGGGACATCGACTTCAGACAAACCTGTCTATTTCATGGCTTTGGTTTTGGGGTGCTTCTATCAGGGAGTATAACATATGTGTGCTGTAATCTCCCCAGGCTTGTAGGCTAAGGACAATTCAAAGTGTTATGGCTTATTAGGACTTTGAATCTTTAAAGATTTCCAGTTTATCAGGATCTGGGACCTTAGTACTGTGGAGGAACTTTTCACACCTTCATCTTGTGCCCAGACAACTCAGACCACGACCTGCAATTGGCATACATGGTGATGAGTCCCTGTACTTCAAATGTCAGATGGACATTGACAGGAATGCACTGTTCACTCTGCTGAGCAAATACGTATTGATCTGCAATATGAAGCAAAATCCAATGGTTAAAACTGCTTATGTTAAGATGTGGAAAGAGACTTCAATTTTGGGGTAACAGTTGGCTTCAGCATATTCAAGTGAAAGAATCATCCCAGAGAAGGACAACTTTTTGAACACATGGGTCTCACTCTCTCACTCTTTGCCTTCCGCCTGTGTTCAGACAGAGCATGTCACTGCTTTCTGCATGGATGAGCACCCCAGGGAAGAACTCTAGACACAAGCCCATCAGCCCCAGCACAAATATGGACTGTATTCAATCTGGCAATTTGATTTCAGAGTCATATTGCCCTGTTTCAAATAAACACCAAGAATAAATCTTACATTTTAATATGCCTCTTCCTCCCTCAACTATTTCTTAAAGAATTGCACAGAACATTATTTGGTTTCCAGAGCATAAGAGGTCAACTAAAACATTTCTGGGAGGGCTAAGGCAGTATCAAGTTAATTGTACATGCTTGGCTCCGGGACTAAAGAGCATACTTTAAATAGAAAAAGTTAAATATGCTTTTTTCCTCACTTTTAATCCTCAGTTGTGCTGCCTTTCCACTACAAATCTTTCTGCTAAATACTTATAAGAAAGCATCTAGGTCAACTAATGAATGAATTGATGACAGCTTCCAAAAGCTTTTTGAGAAGATATTGACAGTGTCTCCTATTACTCGTTATTCCCACTTGTCAACATAAATTTAATTTTAAAGCAGTGTCTTTGAAGCTGTTTGTCAGATGAAAGGGCAAAGGCAAACTGTCCTATCTGCAAAATGCAGCTGTGGTTTGTATTTTGTGCTGTCACACACTTTCCAAAAGCCCATGTGTCTAGAAACTGGTTCTTAGTCTTCTAATTCACATACACCAAGAGAGATGCATGTATTAACTTAAGTGAAGGTGAAAATCACCAAGTTCCATATTTTCATAAGATTCATAGAATTGTTTTGGTCAGAAAAGGTATCTTAAGATCAAGTCCAACCATCAACCTAACACAACCATGGGCATTAAACCATGTCCTGAAGTCCCATGTTCACATTTTTTGTAACACCTCCAGGGATGGTGACTCCACCACCTCCCTGGGCAACGTATTCCAATGCCTGACCACTTTTTCAGTAAACTGAATTGTCCTAATACCCAAACTAAACTTCCTCTGGCACAATTTCAGGCCACTTCCTTTCATTCTACAGAGAAAAGACCAACCCCTATCCCACTACAACCTCCTTTCAGGCAATTGGCTTTAATTTAATGAATGATAAAAGAACATAGGGGCTTTATTTTAAAGCCTTACTAACATTCACAGCACAGAAGTACTATAACTAAAGGTGTTTATGCAATATATGAAATTAAAAAAAAAACAACATATAATGGGATGGAAACTAAATTAGTCACTACTGAGGTTGAAAAAGGAAAGATGCTGACAACAAATTTTCTTTTTCAGCACATCCATAGGGAAATATTTCCTCCTCAAAGGCCATAAATAAATATGTTGGCAGTGACATGGAGGTGAATTAAGACAGCCTCAGGCAAACAGGATGGATTTTTTTGTTTACATTATTTACATTGTTTACAGCATGCTTGGTTTCAAAAATCCCTGTACTTAAGTTTTTCCACACTTCTACCAGTTTTGTCACCCAACTCCAATGTAAGCCAAGCCTATGTCCTGCAGAGTGGTGCTCAGAGCAGGCACCACACCCTTCAACTCTGCCAACAGAAGAGGTTTGTTGCGGTTTGGGTTTTTTTCCACTGTACCTCTGTCTCCTGATAAGGCTGGTGAAAACACTCTCATTATTACAGACTTCACCTTTGATCAACCTGAAAACTTAAAACCATGTGCCACTGCCTAAGAAGAGCATTGGCTTTGCTCCAGTGATATGGACACTTACTAAAGTGGAAAAGAAAAGCCCCTGTTCATACCCTTAAACCAAACTGCAGCGGGTGCTCGTGGGACAGTGGTTTTATGGCATTGACAAACAAACTGGAGCAACGGCTGCTTTGATAATGCTCCTGCTCTCTTCCCACTGGGGAACTTCAACACTTGTGTTAACTGCTTATGTAATTTTATTTTTTTTTTTTTATATAGTTTTAAATGTGTTTCAAATTCTTTCAATTTTCAGAAGCTGGTTTCCTGCCAGATAAAAGCTGAGCAAACCATGTCTTTCTCACATACAGCTTTTTAGCAGGCCAGGTGCTATGAGATAAACCAGAGACAGAAGCTGCAAGTAGGAAAAAGAAAAGGTGGCAACTGATTAGGGATGTAAGATTTGCAAGGGGAACAGAAGTAAAAAAAACCAAAGCCCAAACCAGTCAAGACTGGGAGAAATCCATTTTAAATTAAAAGCAATAATCAGCACAGATACAATGAGCAATACAGTTATATTTGCACAGTTTGAATGCATGAACTGAATGAGTGGAGATTAACCAAAAAAAAAAATAGTCTCAGAATTAAAAAGTGTAAGCAATTCCATAAGTAAAAAGACAGCTAAGTTTCTTCTGAGTGATATCTTTGTTGTAAACGAGGGCAGTTTGCGAAGGAAAGGAAAAGGTTGTTGCTCATGCTTGAGTGACTAATAAGTATCCTCATTTCATTGCATGTCTATTTACAGTGATTAAAATTCAATCAAAACCTCACATGCCCTTGCCTCCTAAACACATCTCATTTTAGTTTCACATCTGGTATATGCTGTGTATATTATCTAAAAGGAGCAGAGAGATAGTTGAAGAATACTGTGTGATTGCAGCATCATGGCATTAATTCCCAAAGTCATCATCAATCTTGTTCTAAATAGTCGCATAAGACAAGATCCCGCAGACCTTCTGCTTCCTACAGGCTCCCTGCGCAGAACGTCAAGGAAAATCCATTTCCCAGAGCTACTGAAAGCAGGTCCTTCATCTTGTAGGTCTGAAAAAGTTCCCAAGACACCATTAATCATACACATTTACCTGAGTATCAGAGGTATCCTTGAGCTCTTCTAGTCCTTTTATTTCTTGACCACTGTTTTCTTCATTTTGATGAATTGCTAAAATAAGAAAGAGAGGATGTATTGGAAGGAGGCAGGTTTAAATCAGAAGCAGCAGCAAAGTAGCATGGTCCAGTTTAGATCACCTAAGATGATCATTCAAGAAACCCTGTTCTAAGTTTACCTTTCCAGTTAACTCTCTGAGTGGTTTTGGACAAACCCTGCAAAGTTTACCTTCCTGGGGTTGGACAAATCCTAAATAAGGTATCTCTTATTTTTTCCAGGAAATAAAATGCAATACCAAACAGTCTGCCTATGGTTAGTCCTGTAAAATGGTGGCATTTAAGCAAACTCCACTTTTCCATTCCCTATGGAAATTACTCCTAAAGAATTCAAAAGTCAGCCATCTCTTTATTTTCATTATGTTGCAAGAAGGAGAAGGTCAATTCAGACTGGACAAAATAAACAGATTCATCGCTCACCTCAGCCTTGGGAAATTCTTTATAAGCAAAGCGATCTGGATCTTAACAAACACCACTACAATCCAGGGAAGTCATCTCTGGAAACAACTGATAGCAGAAATTGATCTGCTGAAGGCTACTCACTGTTGGCACACTAAGAGATACCAGTAACTTTGCCTAATTACCATTTCTTAACACCAGTGCGTTTTGCCAGACATCAAAGGAAAAAAAGGTTTGGATGTAAGCTCTGGGCAGACAGAAACCAGAGGTATCACTTTCCCTAACTAAAGAAAAGAAGACTACTTCTGAAGAGACACATCAGGCTTCCACATTGCAAATAGCCACAGATGTGTGTAGTTTGTTTTACTGGCTACAGCCCAAGATACCCTTCCAGCCAACACACCCACCTGCTACATTTCAGTGGGTCATTAAGACCTCAAGCCACTCTCAAATCTGACATGTGGCAGGTTAGGAGGGTCAGAACCAATGAAACACCTAAGAAGCGACTTTACCTTACACCATACTTATTTACTTACAAGCACCACACTCAAACGTCATCGATCTTGGGTACACATTGAATGATTTGCCAGTAGAACCATAGCAGTTGTGACAATAAAAGCATCCTTGAAGCAGAAAAGCTGGCAAATCCATTTCCTGAGTGATGCCAAGCTCATGGCTTTGATTGATGAGCAGCTTGTGTGCTTGCTTGTGTACTTCTACTTTTCCACCACCTTTCTCTTTCACCCCATGGCACCTAAGCTGGTCATCAGGCTACGTCTGAACAGTCACAGCCCACAGCACAGTGTTTTCAGGCATGAACCAGCAATCTTGTTTCACCTTATAACTATGACTGAAGCAGACCAAGGTGTTTTGTTTGGTTTTGGTTTGGGTTTTGTTTTTTTTTATGATAAAGGGTTTTTTTTTATGGTAAAGTCACAGCAACAGTGGATAAAGGAAGGGCAACTGACATCATCTACCTGGACCTGAGTAAGGCATTTGACTCTGTCCCACATGACATCCTGGTCACAAGACTGGAAAAACATGGAACCGATGGGTGGAAAACTGCTGCAGATGGCACCAAGCTGTGTGGCACAGTCAACTTGCTAGAGAGGAGGGACCTGGACAGGCTGGAGAGCTGGGCCCAGACCAACCTCATGACATTCAACGAGGCCAAGTGTAAGGTTCTGCACCTGGATCAGTGCAACCCCAAGCAGAAGTCCAGGGGAATGGCTGAGAGCAGCCCTGAGAAAAAGGACCTGAGGGTCTGGGTTGATGAAAAGCTCAACATGAGTCTGCAGTGAGTACAGCCCAGACACCAACCCTGTGCTGGGCTGCAGCAAGAGCAGTGTGGCCAGCAGGGCAAGGGAGGGGATTCTCCCCCTTTACTCTGCTCTCCTCAGACCCCACCTGGAGTACTGTGTGCAGTTCTGGAGCCCCCAACACAAGAAGGACATGGAACTGCTGGAGCCAGTCCAGAGGAGAGCCACGAAGATGCTCAGAGGGCTGCAGCAGCTCTGCTATGAGGACAGGCTGAGAGAGTTGGGGCTCTGCAGCCTGGAGAAGAGAAGGCTTCGAGGAGACCTTAGAGTGGCTTTGCAGTATCTGAAGGGAGCCTACAGGAAGGCTGGGGAGGGACTATTGACAAGGTCTTGTAATGACAGGATGAGAGGCAATGGGTTTAAACTGGCAGAGGGGAGATTCAAACTAGATGTTAGAAAGAAGTTCTTTCCAGTGAGGATGGTGAGACACTGGCACAGGTTGCCCAGGGAGGTTGTGGCTTCTCCCTCCCTGCAGGTGTTCAAGGCCAGGTTGGATGAGACCTTGAGCGACCTGTTCTAGTGGGAGGTGTCCCTGCCTGTGGTAGGGGGTTGGAGCTGGATGATCCTTGAGGTCCCTTCCAACCTAAACCATTCTATGATTTCTGATAATACTGCTGTGTCAGATAGGGTATAATTCTTCCTTCTTCCCCCACAGTTATCGTATTTGAGGAAAAGAAAAAAAATAAGGAATTAAAAAATAAATATAAGGGGGGGGGGGGAGAGGGGGAGTAGTTTTGTCACTACAGTTTATTCCACTCAACATTTTTAAATCTGTTATCACTTTTCCAGTCAACTTCTGAAATTTAAGATGAAGGCTGAAAACACAGGGTCAGTCTACAGCTGTAACACATGGCATGTATAAAGGGGAATGTGTAATGAGTATTACATCCCAGCAGTATTTAAAGCTAGGCAAAATCAAAATATCCTTGAGACATTAGTACATATCTGCCCCAGGCTGGAAAACCAAAGTGATTGCCTCAATAGCCCTGTGTGGCCTCTACTTTCCTAGCACAGGTCAGGGCTTCCACCCAACCAGGCTGGGGCTCTGTGCAGTCCTGTTCCTTGTAACTCAGCTCCCAGTCTTCCTGCCCCAAAGCTGCCCCATCCTCTTGCAGAGAGAATCACTGAGTGTATCTGGTTGGAAGAGACCTCAAAGGCCAGGCCATATTATTCAAACCTCAATCCAGCACTGAAGGGTCAACACTAAGCCATGTATCTAACAGCCAGGTCTACACCTGCTTGAACATCTGCAGAGACAGCAATTCCACCACTGCCCCAGGCAGACCACTCCAATGTTTGATAACCCTTTCAGTGAATAATTATCTCCCACTATCCAGCCTAAACCTCCCCTGGCACAGCCTGTAACCATTTCCTCTAGTCCTTTCAATTGTCATCAAGGAGAAGAGGTTGGCCTTCTCCTCCCTCCAACCTCCCTTCAGGTAGTTGAAGAAAGCAATGAGGTGCCTCCTCTTCTACATGTGCATGACCTCGTTCTACCCACTGCTGTTGTGGGAGACACAAAGGGTTCAGGATATCCATTTGTCAAATGCTAGTTAGAACAACAAGCATGAGCCACAAATGATGCAGTTCCAGAGGGTGTTAATGAATGATAAAAAAAATGTTTGCTCGAGCAACTGCAAATTGCTTAAGTCTGTGGCTGTGTTAACATAAATCCAACATTTCCCCAACTCTCAGTTTTCTGATTTCTCCCAAAATCAATTTGCTGTAGCCTCTGATGAGCAAAATATCCCCTCAGACACTGGCTATTAATCATGGTATTTAGAGGAGTGGCACCTTGCTAGTAACAAGACCACGGGTCCAGGTTTAAGTGATTTTCATTGATCCAGCCAGCTTTTCTGACAAGCCTGAGCAGATGTGAGCTCCACAAACAGCTGTGCCAGGGGAAAGGTTAGTGGCTGTCAACTGGCTTCTTGTTGCTGGCCTCTGTTACAAGTGTCCTTTTCCCTGACCAGTGCCAGGGCAAGCACCCCAAAGCATCTTCAATCAAAGCAAACAGGCAGACATTCAATGGGCAGCATCATATTGCTAACCTGGCTGGGCTGGCTGATTAGCAAGCAGATGATCTGGATGAGGAACCAGTGACAAGCAGCAAACACCCAGAACACAGGCAAAGAGAAGAGGATGTATGTCCACAACCCCAAATCATACAGGTAGCTTTGAGTGCTGAAAAATGTTAACCTGAGCAGTATCAAAGATGATGAGAAAATTACCTCAGTTTTTATGTGCTCTAAATAAAGTGTTCAAAAATAAAACCAAACTTAAGAGGCTGTAATTTCACAGCTCAATTCCTAAAAAAAACTTTAAAAGTTCATAATCCAAAGCCAGATCTTGGCTTTAATGTTGTTTAGACTGTGTAAGGAATGCACAAAGAATCAGTAAATATTTTCCTAAAGGAAAAAATAATCCCAGACCTCACACTGACATTCTTGCAGCCGTCTTGGGAGAGAGGGAGCAGTTGGCCTCCTTTTCAAGAAATTTCCATCACAAACTTGATTTTTGTGTCCTCTCTGCCTCTTATCCAGACCCATAACTGGATAAGCCACAGCTGAACCATTTAACTACACCCAAGAAACAATGCTCAAGGAATCACATAATCTCATACATTTTTCTCCATCACAAGAACATGCTCCCTCAAAGGATGAAGTGGCCACAGAGACAAATAACAGCTCTTAGTTATATTTGTTTTCTGTATGAAAAGACTACTCTATGCTCTGCCTATAAATACAGGAAAAAAACCCCACACATTTCTTAAAATACTCAAGTGTATTCAGAGATTTCTCTTACTGGGAACTGTCACAAACACATAAGACACCAACTGCTGCGTTTCTATGCACAGTGTGCCTCAACCTCATAACAACTCACAGATGCCTCTTGAATTTGCCCAGGCGCTGCCCTCGTGGGCTCTTGTGCACACAATACAATTTCTGTCATAAACTAAAAGAATTCAAAGGTAATCTACCACTTGGTGTAAGCTGCCCTTTTATTTTTTAATGAAAAGGCTTGATATTGATATTCAGCTCCAGGAAAAGCGAGAGGAAGGTTAGGGTGGGATGGGAAAGTATTTCCCAGGCAACTGTTGGTGCTGGGGCACTTCCCTTAAAACTGTGATGTACTCACAAAAAAAGTTGTGAACTTTGCAGCTGTGCCAAAGCTCTCCCTCTCCACCAGCACGAACCTAGCTTTACTCACAGATGTGAATACCCCAGCACGTCTTCCAAAGCAGTAGCACCAGGGAAAGGCAAAGGTGGTTTACTCTGATCTATGTCTATCCTACATTTGGGCTCAGGCTTGAAACCAGAGGGAGTTAAAAAATGCCATGAAACACAAGAGTGACCAATTCTCTTTTCTGCCTGCAGCATTTCTCCTCCTCCTCGGAGAGGTCACCATGAAGGAAAGAAAAAGATGTTAAATGAGCATTAGCTTGCAAATGTGCAGTTCAAATGTGTCCATTTGCAAATTAGCCTAGGGAATTCCAGAATGTTGATTTTTTTTATGGTTGCTTAAGTATCACAAGGACCATCATCTGATCCAAGTTCCTTGTGTCCCCAAGGACCAATGTTGAGATTTTGCTAGCAGATTCTTCTATAAACTAATTTTGGAACAGAAAATTCTTGTGGGGGAGAGCCTTGTCCATTAGTAATCCCATTTCAGCTCACTAAATCAGCAGAAAAAATAACAATGAAAGAAAAAAACAAGAGTAAATCATTTGGTACTAGCTACCTCAGCAGAATCAACCACCACACAGAGCTGGGAAGGGACAGAGAACATAACCACTGCTAACACTGGAACTCAAGACATCCTTTGTGCCAACACCAGCCAACAGTGGTGCTCTGCTTTTTCTGCCACACTACAAAGTTCAAAGACATTGGAAAGTGTACTAGTTTGAGGCAAATTGGAGTATTTTAATGAAAAAAAAAAATAGATAATAGGCTGTGAAAAGGAAATAATGGTGATGTCTACTTCACTCATAGGCTTGCTGAGATGTATGAAAGCAAGTACACAGTGTGTGTGTCTCTGTCTCTCAGAGTCTGTGTGTGTTTCTCCCTGGGCTGCTTCTGTGTAACTAATCCTTCTGATTCTAAGCTCCCTTGCCAATCCTCCAAACTCACCTTACATGTAAGGCAAACTCTGGGATAAGGTAGAGGGGTGGAAAGAAGGTGGAGGGGTGGTTGGGAGCTCCTCTTGGGGACTCTGATTTCTGGGAGGGCTGTTGTGGGGTTTTATTACCTTTAACTTGTATATTTGTGTATATAGCTGTAAATATTGTAAATGTCTGTTTGTATATTGTGCTAAACTATGAGTATAAAGCTTCATTCCTTTACTTCCAGCCATCTGAGTCTATTCTGGGTGATTTCATAAGAGTGGGGGGGCAGGTAACTCCCAAACCATCACAGAAAGGATTTGTCTTCCTCTGAGCATGGAGTATTACAGCCATGATAAAGGACTCACCTTAGACAGACAGGCACACAGTGAGGATCACAACAGCCAGCTGCAGTACTATGGGACTTTTCTTGCCTATGGTAGAATCCTGCCAGGGCTACTCACAAAGCAGTATCTCCCCAGTATTGCCCTTATATCAATACATCCACGTAGATTGTTCTTTATGTCCCCAAACTTGAAGATAAATTAATTGTGCTTGATGAGTAAGATTTTTAAAGAGCAGTAATGTACACCTTTTTAATACTTTGTTTCATTCAATATAGCAGAATTTTAATGCAACTGAGAGCAAAAAGGACAGTTAAAAAAAAATATTCCACACACAAACCAACTCCTGGAACCCACAGCACTGCAATCTTCCCAGAGGTTTTGCTGCATTGTGCTTTCTTCCTTTTCTGTAAACGACGTTTCTACTTTCTACCCTTCTGGCTGCAAAGATAACCTTCACAACACAAACCAAGGCACTAGCTCATTCTGCTGCTGCAGTCAGCCAGACTGGAACAATAACACCAGGAGAGGTGTGAACTTCCTCCCTTTGGCTTAATAGGGTGTTAACTCTGAAAGCTAATTATTTAAATGCTTAAGACAGGACCTGCCCTCACGGTTAACCATTTTGCTGCTTCATAGCAGGCAGGGACATCTGTCCTGCATGGCCATTCCAGGACAGCCAGCCAATTTGGCTCCCTAGCAGTGCTGGCTGTTTCACAACTTCACAGGATGTCAGGGGTTGGAAGGGACCTCCATAGATCATCTTGTCCAACCTCCCTGCCAGAGCAAAACCATACAATCTAGCTTAGGTCGCACAGGAATGCATCCAGATGGGTCTTGAAAGGCTCCAGAGAAGGAGACTCCCAAACTTGCTGCTATTCCCTCTCTTTACCACCATAAAGTATTTGGGGTTTGCAGACTGGCAAAGAATTACTTTTAACCTGTCTCGTTGGATGTCCTGCTTGAGAACAGGGCCCTCAGGGAGCAGGCAGGGCAGTGGCCATGGTACTCCAAACTCTGCATGCTAGCATTGCTGCTAGACCCCTTGTGCCTCACAACTCCAGCTTCAGCCTTTGAGTTTGCTGTTAAGTCCAACCGCAGGACCAGGACTGCCTACCCCTTTTTAGGGGTGTGAAGCTCATAAACATGGCCCTTCACAGGCAGGCAGTTTCTCTCTACACTGCCCTAGGCTGCTCCCAAGACTGAACTTGTTTAGCATGTTGTAAAGCCTCAGGCAAAGCCTCAAGAGCAGCCCGATCCTGTAGGATCCCAGCTGCAGACACTGGCAGGTTGACCTGCAAAATCTGGGCTAGGGTTGGATGAGGAGTTCATTGTCTCCACTGCTGCTGCAGAGGCAGCTCTGTTCGCCCTACAAAGCTCAGTCACCCTTATGGCTGTCCCTCATGCTTTGAAGGATGCTCCTTCATTTCAAATGAGGATGTTCATTTACTACTTAGTGTTGTTCTTTAACCTGTTAGCATCCCAGAACATCAAAACACTCTGACCTTTGTAAGACTTCAATCTTTTCAATACTGTGTGATCAAAATTCATTTATGCATCTCTTTTTTTTTTCTAGTGTGTAAGCAAAAGGCACCTACATGCCCTCTACAGCTAGGAGATACACATCACTTTGGAAGTGGTAAAAAGCCTACCTCTCAACAGAAGAGCTTTATTTGACAAGCCAACAGATTTTCATAGTCTTGGCCATGGTTATAGCCCATTTTTCTGTCCCTGTCAAACCATCACTGTTGAAAACAACTCGGGTACCTGCAAGAACATTCCTGGAGGTAGGTTGCAGTGCTCTGAACTGCCAGCAGCCTCTAGCAGTTGATTTATCAGCAGCAGCTGGGAGGCTCACAACTTTTAGCATCCTTCTTATACCTCAATTTTTTTGAGAGGTACATGGGTTTTGGTGGTGGTAGTTTTTTGTTCAGGTTGGGTTTGAGGTTTTTTTCCCCCTAAGGGAATTTGTTAGCATGAAGCTGTTCAGAAATGAAGAGGAAGGGGGAAAAGTCCTTTTTTCCCCTTTTAATCACATACTTAAAAGCTAATTTTTGGAAACTTACATGGTTAATTTTGAAAAAAATGGAGACTGCTCTCTTCCTTGTTGCCCTTTGTGAAGGGTGTGCAGTGAGCTCTGCAGAGGCTGGTTACTGCAGCAACTCTGAGCTGTTTGACAGTGTTATAATGTTTGCTGATGCTTATTAATTTATCAGAGTGGAAAAAAAGTGAACAGCTCATACTGATACCGCTGGGGAAACTAAAAGCCAGTGCCTGTAGGTTATGTAAAAAGGCACCAATGACTGGGGGAAAGAAAGATGAGCAGCAAGTAAATGCATTACAAATTTCAGACTTGAGAACTATTTTATGCCAGACCAGGTATTCATGCATATTCTCTATTTTCTAAATCCTACTTCCAGACTAAAATGGGAAAACCAACAACAACAACCAAAAAAAAAAAGCTCCATAAAAGAAGAGTGATAATCCCAGGAATAAAACCCTCCAACTGGGAAATGGTTCCTTATTTACCATGAAACTGTAATCTTTTCTCAGAGATTACTGAAAAGAGAAAGCTTTTTTAAGCTCATGCTTAACATGTTTCCTTTTATTCGAAACACAAAAATTGCCTTTAAGCTTTCTCATTCCTTCCCACTATTTCTGCATATATATATATATATGCAAATTATCATACAGATTTCCCTCGACTGAGTACAGCACATATCTCTGAAACAGTTGGCAGGCCCCTGGGGGGGTGTTGCCCAGACAGCTGTGCAATCAGCTGAGTAAATCAGCTAATTAAAGAAACAAAGAAAATGCAAAAAACATTAAAGACAGATTTAGATGCTTACAGCATTGTTCAGCACCTCTGCATCTAAAGAAGCACAGCAAGCATGGGACAGAATGAAGGTGCTTGTAAACTAGGGAATGGACTATTACACAAGCAACAGTGATGCCACTTTCTCTCAAACACGAGTTTGGGATTCATGGTGTTTATACTTTGTGGTTTAAATCAATTTAACATACATTACCCCAGCATTTTATTTCTTTTTCAAATTACAAAAGCATGAAATGCAATGTTGGTTTCATAACTGATTTATGTATGTAAAAAATGGTCATTAACTTCTGCTTGACCTTAGGTAGAACCAATATTGAATTTGCACAGAGGGTGCTCATTATGCTGGTCTAGTTTCCCCGCAGTAAAATAAGTTCCCAAGGGTCCTAGTGCTACAAGCCATTTCTCAGATAGGAAACAGGACTCCCAAAAATGATGCAAAAGCATTTCCTCTCATTGCAGTTTATCAAAAGGAACAGATAACAGCAAGAGTAGGAATTTGCAATCTAAACTGAGCAAAGCCAGTGTGGTAAGAAAGGAGGCTGACAGACGTAGATTTGGTCTTGCTGATCCACACAGCATTAAGGCATCATTCCCCTCAACTGCATCTGAATGATCACAGGAAGGACAAACTTGAGTTTTAACAAGTCTCAGGCCTGCCTGTGTTATATAGCCACTGTAAATTTTAAAAAGGAGCATACTAAGTAAAGCAAATGATATTTCCCAACCCAGGATTATGGCAGGGAGCCTTTGCTGCTATTCTTTTCACATTATCATACAACCGGTTCTGTTAGGAAGTTCTGTTTACTTGTTTATCAGAACTGAAGCCTTTTATCTGGGTTTGAAGGCCTGTGTTTCATCCAAGATGGTGATCCACTAGAAAAACAGAATTTGTAAAACATCTCTGGCTAAACAAAGGAGACGTTTTTCAATAGATAATCAACTGCTGTTGACAAACGCAGTCAGGAGAAGTTTGGTTTTCAATGTCTGGCACTTTGTGACAGGTACAAGGGAAAAGTCACATTTTACACTCACTTTGTGAACATACAAACTCGTATCATTTTTTTATCAGGAGGAAAGAAGTGGAAAACGAGTTGCAAACACTGTAGAATTACTACAGAAACAAACAGAAATGATGTTCTTTGTAGCAACAGTAGCTCAAGGAAAATGCCTCGATGGCTGAACACAGAAAGCTCTTTTACCCAATGCTTTAAGACATTCATTCTCACGATTCTTTTAAATTTAAATATCATGCACAAGTGACAGTGAATGCATCTTTAGTAATGTTTGCCTGAAATGAGATGTTGGGAGAGTGATGAAGAGTCCATTACACAATCAGCAGGCACAGGAAAATGATTGCTGAGAACTGATCAGACAAGGAGGTATAAGCAGTCACTGAGCAGGCTGGTGCAAAGTGAAACCCCCTTCTGTTACATGGAAATGTCCTCTGGGCATGGTCAGGAAAGGAGCAGGAAACAAAGAGGACGCAATAAATTCTGTGAACTCTCTGTAAATGCCTCTCCCAAAGCACTGGAAACAAAACATTCACTTGGGTATTGTTTTTTTCACAAGCAGTATCTTTTCCACCTTACCATGCAACCTCTTTTTGTGGATGTGCAGAACATCTGTCACTTACGTAGCCATCCTGCATTGCTCGTTTCTTCCATGCAAGTGCCTATGTATAAGGACACATCACTGAAAGAACTAAGCCCAAAGTTCTGCAACAGCATCAAAAACAGGCTACGAGGTGCCAAAATCTCTTTTGACTTAAATCACTCCAAAAAACACTTCAGAGCTCTTTTCCACCTTCCTCCAAGGCTTAGAGTCCATTCTATTTTACATGAGCTATTAGATATAAAAAGGCTGGTGAGGTCCATTCACTGATGTTGTTCAGAACAATTCCTACCCCCAGGACTGCCCAGAGTGGGCACAAAGCAAGTGGTCACCAATTCAGCCATGGCACAGCAGAGCAGTGTGTGCATGTTTCACAGTGTTCATTCTGCCCCTGTACTCAGCACTGTTTAGGCCACTCCTTGAGTACTAGATCCAGTTCTGGGCCCCTCCATTTCAGAAAGATGTTGAGGTGCTTGAATGTGTCCAGAGAAGGGCAGTAAGGCTGGTGAGGGGGCTGGAGCAACACCCTAGGAGGAGTGACTGAAGGAGATGGGGGGTGTTCAGCCTGGAGAAGAGGAGGCTCAGGTGACACCTTATTGCTCTCTACAACTACCTGCAAGGAGGTTGTAGCCAGGTGGTGGTTGGGCTCTTCTCCCAAGCTACCAGTGACAGAACAAGAGGACACAGCCTCAAGAGTGCCAGGGCAGGTTTAGGTTGAATGAAGAAGTTCTACACAGAAAGAGTGATTGGCATTGGAATGGGCTGCCTGGGGAGATGGTGGAGTTGCCCACTCTGGAGGTGTTTAAAAGGAGTCTGGATGAGGCCCTTAGTGCCATGGCTTAGTTAATCAGAAGGCGTTAGGTGACAGGTCAGACTCAATGATCTCAAAGGTCTTTTCCAATCTAGTTAATTCTGTGATTCTGTGGTTCTGCTCCTGATAAACCAAGACAATTCTTCAGGCCTAGGAAGGGTCTGATCCTATCCTTCCAAAATGCTGCTGGTTTCTTGGCATGCCTGATCACAGGAGTACTGGCATACAAGAAGACATTGGTCCCTAGGGGTGGGCATACCCTTCAAAAAGGTATACAACGTTTTAAAAGGATCATTTAGAGAAGCCAACATGATAACATATATCACATTGGGTTGGAAGGGACTCTCAAAAAGTCATTTTGTCCAACACCTATGTAGCAAGGAGGCACACTTCCAACCAGATCAGGCTGCCGAGGGCCACATAGAGTTCAAAGCATTAAATCCTTAAAGCACAATGTTACTGAAAATATTCCTGGCTACATTTTCAAGGTGCAGCTTTTGTCTTGAACCACATTTTGATGGGCACAAGAGAAGTAAAAGTTACTGAGACATACCAGAAGCGTGACACTCCTGCACTTCCACTCTGACTGGCCATTTCTCCAAGATGAATGTTATTAGTAACAGTTTAAGAATCCTTATTCCTTGCTTTAAAGGAGTGGATGCTTGGAGGAATTTTAAATTGTAATGAAATAAAGTTTTACTCAAGTCAGATAAATAAGCCCACTGAAGGGAAACAAAGTGACACATGAAAGCAGTAAGATCCTACAAATATTAACCTTTTCATACTTTCTCAGTTTTTCCACAAGGAAAAATGAATATCCCTCTGGTACATGACTGCCACCTGATTCACAGTATCAGCAAGGTAGGAAGAGACCTCATAGATCATCAAGTCCAACCCATTACCACAGAGCTCAAGGGTAGACCAGGGCACCAAGTGCCACAGCAGCATTTTTTTCCATCCCTCTTTATGCCCTTTTCCAGTGGCACAAAGTGAATGACAATAAACTGGGCACTCTTTACACTGGAGATACTATATCTGTTTGTTTACAAAACCTGTAAATTCAAAAGTTACTGAATAGGTTTGAGATTTAAGCACAATACTGAAGTGCAAATACCTTAGACCATGAATTTGTAACCTCAATTTTCAAGCATGTGTACCAATTTGATTCAAATTCGTAAGTATCCTCATTGTCTGTAGAACAACTCTGTTCCACAAGTAAATAAAAAAGTATTGACATAACACAGCACACTCAGATAGCATCAAATGACAAAGTCTATGCTAGCTATTGTGGAGCAAAGCTACCACGAAGTTTCACAGGATCCATGCTACTTGGGAGAAAGGGCTGAATGATAAAGATGCCATTTCCTGACTTAACCAAGCTGATAAAACAGCCTTATACTGCCAAAAGGGTCTTACTGGGCTCCTTCCCATATCCCTCCACCTCCCCACCCTGATAAGAAGTCTCACTTTCTGCCAACTTCAGCTGCAGTCCTGCGTGCTGCTCTGGCTGCCCCATCTCAAAAATAATAAAATAGATGTGTCAAAGCTGATCAGATTCAATGGAATAGATTTGGTATGAGGAATGAGTAGTGATTTAGCCTGGAAATGAAACAACTCCCAGGATTATAACAGAGGTGCACAAAATCCTTAAACAGTGTGATGATGAACTGGGAATGGACTATTCACCACTGTCCATCACCTTTGTAAGGTAACCCACAGTGAGGGTCACGGGGAACATGTTTAAGACAAACAAAGCAATATGCCTTTTCAGGTACCACACGAATTGTGGGGCTTGCCACCACAAGAGACAATGAAGGTCAGAAGTATAAGCAGGCTGAAAAAACAACTCAATAAATTAATGGAGACAAGGTCCACCAAGGGCTACCTAGTACAACAGTGTGGGCACAGCAAAATCCCTCTAGCACAGACTGGTAGATGCTGAGTATGCACATCGTAAGAGCAACTGTTGGTACTTGCTTTGTTTCTCTGCTCTAAACATCCCTTACTCATCACTCACAGTAGGACTGGAGCTGGATGGACTTTTAACCTGACCTAGCCTGGCTGTTTTCATGTTTTTAACCACGCTGACATTGCCTGGAGCGTGTTCAAGTGGAGTCACGCAGTCAGCTCTGACAGCAGGGCTGCAGAGGTGGTGCAAGGGCTGGAAGAAGGAATAGCTGTTCACGGCTTGCTTTTCATTCTTGTCAGTAGAGCTCAAGCCTCAGTTACTGATTCATATTTAATCCTATGCCCTAGAAGTCCTGATAGACACCGTACAAAAGAGGAAAGGTGGATATGCATACATGTATGTCAGAACAAGGTGGAAGTAATCCAGAAGACCTCAAATAAAAAGTTAATATGTTGCAAAAATCATTATTATAAAAGTACTCTTTAAATTTAAAAAAAAAAGAAAATCAATGAATAGGAATTTGTTAACTTCAGAAAGGCATGACAAAAAAGTACCTAATAGACTCACAGTATATATATATATATCTTGTTGTAAGAGACCTTAAAGATCATCCAGTTCAACCCTCAACCCAGCACTGAAAGGTCAAGACTAAACCATGTCCCTAAGCACCAGGCCCACGTGCCACTTCAACACCCCAGGGATGGTGACTCCACTACTGCCCTGGGCAGAGCATTCCCATGTTTACTATTCCTTTCAGTGGAGAAGTACTTCCTCTTATCCATCCTGAACCTCTCCTGGCACAGCTTGTAACCATTTCCTCTAGTCCTGTCACTCGGCACCAAGGAGAAGAGACTGCCTCCTCCTTGCTCCAACCTCCCTTCAGGAAGTTGTAGAGAGTGATGAAGTCTCCTCTCAACCTCCTCTTTTCCAGACTGAACAACCCCTGCTCCCTCAGATGCTCCTCGTAGGTCCTGTGCTCCAGGCCCTTCTCCAGCGTCATTGTCCTTCTCTGACCACACTCCAGAACCTCAATGTCCTTCCTCTAGTGAGGGGCCCAGAACTTAACACAGTATTCCAGGTGTCCCCCCTGAGCAGTGGGATCTCTCAGCACTGAGATCATCTCCCAGTTGCTGTTGGCCAGTGTTTCTAACACAAGCCAGGATGCCATTGGCTTTCTTAGCCACCTGGCTCATACTCAGTCAACTATCAACCAATACCCTCAGGTCTCTCTCCAAATTGCAGATTTCCTATCACACATGCTCAAGCCTGTAGCTAACCTATGCATTGTTATGACCCAAGTGCAGGATCTGGCACTTGGCCTTGTTGAACCTCATACAACCAACCTTGGCCCATCAGTCTGACCTGCCCAGATTCCGTTGTAAACCTTCCCTGACCTCTCACAGATTGACACAGCCACTTGTTCTGGTGTGATCTGCAAACTCACTGAGGGTGTGTAAACCACAGTATCATTCTTAAACTAGAACACACATACAATCACCAGAGCTTTTGTGGCTGCCTTGCCACTGCTCCCTCAAAGCCTTGAAAGAAGCTGCAGTCATCTTCTTTCTACCTCATCAAAATACTGTCAGGGATATCTTGGTTAGCCCCAGAAACACAATGACTGGAGCCATGCTCTTACCAATCACTCTTTGCACAAATAAAGTTACAGTTCTTTTAGCTACAGCACTGGCATTTGCTGGATGATGCTATGAGGTGCAGCTAGACTGATGCACAGAAATGAAAGACATCTTGTTTGTGGGTGGCATGAACACCAGTCCAGAGCATCTACCTGACAGATTTTGATGGATTCACATGTACTTGTGTAGCTACACCACTGGGTAAAGCCTCCAGCCTTAGGGTATTTGCAGCTTTTTATCCTTGTTTTAGCTACCATCTCTAACACATAAGAAACATGTCATGAGCCATGACAAGCAATTGAGATAAACGCCAACCCATGTAAACCTTCAGACACAAGGGTGAATTTCTGTTATGCTTCAGCATATTCACAGAAGCCATTAGAAGCCACCAAGGTATAAACAAATACAGTAATTCTAATGCCAAATGCCTACAATTAAAACCAAAGTTCTCTTCTGTTCCAGCTACCTACTTCCCGAGACCCTTTACCAAGGCAAGAAAGACAATTTAATCTATTTATTTCTAAGGTTAAGCAAGAACAATTGTAATGCATTTTTGTAAGCCACTGAGAACTGCACAAGCTCATTTCTCCCTCTTAGGTCACCTTTATCACAAGAGCGTTAGCCTAATGAAATATAGATGTGCTTTCTAGTCAACAGTGTTACTGAAGCCCATCAAAGCTTCAGGATGATACACATTAATTTTAGCCTCTTTTTTTTTTTTTAAGTTTCATTTGAGGCTAAAAATCCCTGGCTCCCTCTGCCTGAGAGCTCTCAGGGAACTGTTGTCTTATGCCTTGCTGTTGGAGCGTCTATGTATACTTGCCGCATGCATCCGAGTATGAAAACAGAGCTCTTCTTCATAGCACATAAGTTTTCCATTTTTCAAGTTCTGCATTCTTCCTCCAGCCATCTGTCCTGTAAGTGCTTCTCTTATTCTTCCACCCCACAATCAAAGCAGAACACCTCTGGGGAAAGGCATTCTTCCCCCATATCATACTGACTTTATATCTTCTGGTAGCCGACATTCTCCATCAAGTCAGACCTGACATTACTAAGAATTTGATACACTGCTCTACTCTATGGCAGGTTCAGCTCTATTTTTTTTTCTAAGGGTGTTTTTGTTGTTGCTTTGTTTTTTGTTTGGTTGCTTTGGGGTTTTCCTTTGGTTATTTTTGTTTCATTTCTTTGGCTTCTTTTTATCAATAGGTACCAGTGTCTAAATCTCTGAAACAACCATTACTGCCCAAGAAATAGTTGCAATTAATGATCGCCATACACCATGCTCCTCATAGACCATGTAGCAAATAGTTGCAATTACTGCTCCTCATATACCATGCAGCAATTCTAAGCTTAATTTAAACAAAAATAAACTGTGTCACCCAGATAATCAAAGGCAGTGCCTCAAAGCAAGCAAACTATCTTCTTAGCTGGACGCTCTTCACCTCTTGCAGGAGCTGTGGTGTTTGTGTGCTTGTATAGCACTTTTCACACAATGTAACCCAGAAATTACCACAATAGTCCTAAACTGTTGCAATATGAAAGCTTTAATCAGCCAGTTTTTCCTAGTACAATTAAATCACTGTGGAGTGCTTCTTTAAGGGCAGAGGTATATTCAGAAATTGAAGTAATTCAGGAACAAATTACACAATCCTTGCATTAAGCAAAAATGCTTCTTTTTTTTTTTTCTCTTGCTGGTAGAGCTAACCAGCTATCTAGAGGAAATACTCTGAAACCCCATAATTTAAAAACCACCAAACCATCAAAAACAGTATGGGAACTTCTGCACAACAGCTTTGGTTTTTAGATTGCTGAGCTCTAGGAAAGCTTTCAGTTAATGAACCAATTACCACAGGCAGGTTCCAGCTAGCAGGTTAGGACCATGCCTAGGACTGCAGTTCCCACTCATATGTCCCAAGGTGGGTGAGCCAGGCACCCACGCCACTCACATCAGCCTGGAAGCCACTCAGGGCAGCCGGCCCAACAGCTATGTTCCATTCTTGCATGCCAAAATAAATTCTCTGTCTGATCTTTGTTGGCTTATTTCCTGGAATTATATGGAGTCTTGGATAGGGTTAGAAGAACAGTATCTTTGAAAGATACTGTGGGTTTTAGCTCCAGAAGTGCTTTCTCTGAAACATGCTTCACTTCACCATAGCTCGATTGCTAGCAGTAATTGCCATGCTGTGGATTCAACCATCAGCAATGAAATCAGAAAGCATAATCAACCAACCCTAATTTACTCTGCTCCTACTGTTGTAAAGGCATTAACTTAAATTGTTGTGCCTGATCATGGAGCCATTTTTTTAACAGTTGTCCAAGATGAGGCATAAAGAAATGCAAATCTCAACAAGAATGTACTAGTCACACTGACTGAGGATGTACCTCTTGTTCAGAACTAAGGTTTTGTTTACATTAATGCATAAGGAAAGGCTGGTCCACACTTGAAAGCTCTATAGGGAGCCTTGTTTATTTAAGGCTGTGATTTTTATCTAAAATAGTCAATGTGGGTTGCAGTTTCTCTAGTATGAAGAAGACTACAAGAGCTAGCTACTTTTCCAATCCTCATCTGCTGCAGCTCATTCCTAATCCAGCCCCCATCACATTTTCTACTGACACAATCATTTATATAGCCATTCACCAAAAGGAAATGAGAGGCTATATCAGGTTAAAAAACAACTCATTTGGGGAATAGAGCCTCTACTTGCTGCCAGTAACAATAGTAGTATTTGCTGACACAACTGCCAAGAAGCAGGGAAAGATTTCTTAGAACTTTACAAGCACCGAGTAAAAGGATATATAGCACTACACTCTTTGCCCATTTTACAGCAAAACAAAAGAGTATCTTGATTCCTTCCTTAAAACAGCCAGGTTTCCTCTGCACTGAACCACAGCAGAAATATTTCCATGCTTAATCATTATCATTCAGGTGGGGCTGAGGTGATATCCATTCAGGTCAAGCAGCTGAGGGGTGTTAATATCATGAACTACTACAGCAGTTTCAGAAGCCAAGTTCTTAGACAGAAGTGATTTAGGTCTGAAATCACACCTAAATTTGTGTTCATTTTCTGCAGATTTACAGCTACAGATGACTGTGGATATACTTCCATTTTCAGACAAAAAAAAAATGCATCCAACTGCCTAGAATATATTTGTTATACTTACATTTTTACAGGAAATATTTGCAGATATGCCAACCACATCTTCTTCATGCCTCCAGGTTAAGATATCACCTTGTGCATAGTGTGTATGTTGCATGCAATAACTTTTATGCTGTACTTGTAAGCCACTGACAGATATAGACATCATGGCACAATACCATTAACAGGTCAGAAAATAAGAAGTAGAAGTTCTGTGATCTCAATTTCTAGCAAAACAATTGAACATCACACAAGATGCTCAGTGAAAATGCTCCCAGAGACCTCAATGGCTTTGGAAACATGCCAGTAAATCAAGGCAACTCTGTTTTACTCTAGAAATGCATTCAAGTCTCACTTCACCACATGCAGTTTATCAACATATTGGTCTTAAAAGTCAAATAAAGGGACAAGCTTCTTCTGTAAAGCCCAGAGAAAGCAGTGATTTTGGCCAGAAGAAGACTCAACTTCAAATTCAACCGTAACAGTCTAACTTTATCAGCTAGGTCATTAGATGTGACAAGCAAGGGAAGCAAAGCTTGACAGTAATTGCATTGTGCTATATAAACAGATTCTCCAATGAGAGGAGAATGAGGTTTGTTATCTTCGCTTCCCCACATTAATAAGACAGCAGTAATGAGTAATATACTTCAATAAATGACAAAACCCCCTCTGAAGTCCAGCCTGACTCACCTGACTTCCTTGCTTTCAAGGCAATGACAGCAGCCAGTTCTCTCTGTACCTGAAATACCAGGAAAGGAAAGGACAGTTATAGTTACTAGCACAGTCAGACAAAACAAAAGGCAACATCAGTAAGATAACTGTTATCAATACTTTGGCGCAATCAACTGCATGTGGAATTACACAGGTACTTGGGTTTCAATCTACAGTCACTTTCCCTAGCAAATTCATTTCATTTTCAGATGAGAATTCTGTGACAACTTTTTTGTTGGTGGTGGTGGTTTGTTTGTTTGTATTTTAAGCTTTAATTTCATACAAATACTGGACATTCCTTAGGGAGTGGGCAAATCAGCAACCCAACCTGTAATTTATTTCCACAGCATCTCTCTTTCACAAACAGACACTTGAAGCTTCTTTCTTTCCTTGTTAAATGTTTGGTTTGCCTCTGCTGAGCACACTGTAATACTGGATTTACTGTGTGACTCTAGGATAAGAGAGTTCTCCATGCTGCGGTTTGGATGAGGTTTGTGTATGTAACTGACATTTACTTTTTGTTGTTTTCAGGAGGAAACAATCTCTTCTAATACCATGGCTGAGCATGCATTTTTGGGACCAAAATTTAGTTGAGATGAACACATGGTCTAGTTGACTGGATATGGCTGGGTGCTAGGTTGGACTGGATGAGCTTGGAGGTCTCTTCCAACCTGGTTGATTCTATGCAGAAGAGATACCTGATTTCCAGATTCACAGTCTGTCTTGCTAGACTATGATGGAACAAGCTAGCCAGCTCCCTTCCTCAGCCTCCTGTCTCTGCATTCTTCCTATTTTCCCTATAATCTCAACATTGTCCCTTTAGCCAGCTCAGCTCTTTATCTGCTTCTCTCCAAAGGTCTGTTCTGTTTTCTATCAATTACATTTCATATTATGCACTGCTTTTGTGCTTCATACTTCCTCACTACCATCATCTGTCCCATCCCACCTGCTCCAGCATTCCAGATACTCTCCTCCTACCCCTCATTTCTCCCCTTCCTCTCCTCCATCCATGTTCTCAGAGTCTTTTCTACACCTTCCAGCTTCAGAATAAGGCACAAAGCCCATGAAGGATTCCCAGAGTAACCTGTTTACTAACAACTGTGTGATGGTTTGGGGTGTCCCCCGCCCCCCACACTTTTAGAAATCACCCAGACTAGACTCAGTCGGCTCTGGAAATTTGAATGAAGCTTATATTTACAGCTGGCACAATTTACAAGCAGATATTTACAGTATATACAGTTATAGACAGAAATATACAAGGTAAAAAGGTAATACAGACACAACTCCCCTCCCAGAAACCTGAGTCCCCAGGAGGGACTCTCAACCACCCCTCACCTTCCCCTACCCCTCTCAACCTTACCCCAGTCCTAAGGAAGAATGGAGGTTCAGCCAGAGGATTAAGCAAAGATGAATCAGCCACAAAAGCAAAGGGAGGGTGAGGTTAGAAAGCAAGATGGAGTTCAGCCAGCAGCCACGAGCTCCCCAGCAGGCAAAAGCTCCCAGTAAAGAGAGGAAGCAAGTGACCTAATCTTTGTTTTGTCTTTCCTCTTTACACATCTCAGCAAGGCTGTGAGGGAAGTAGACCTCACCATTGTTTTCATTTTACGGCCTATGATCTAGTCCTTCTCACCAAAACATCCCAGCTATGCTCAAACTAGCACAAACTGCCAACATCCTACACTAACGACTCTTAAGAAAAGCTTGAAAATAGGAAACAAGAGCATAAAGATGGACAAAACCAGCCAGGCCCTCCCAGCACACTGGTAACTTCAGCATTTGCTGATCAGACACTCAGCAGCCACCCAGCACTATGCTCCACATATGGTGGAAGGCAGTCATACCACATCCTTCCTCTGCATCCTTCCTTCCCTTGTGGCAAAGGACCAGGGAGATTTTATTTTTGCTGTCCTCAAAAGGTACAAAGATCTCTTCTATTCCTTGACACCATCCCACTGAGAGGGAGAGAGGTTTTGACACTCTAAGCAGCAAAATATGAAGGCAATGAATGCCAGTTTTATAACTGTTGCCCTGTTTCTAGTACAATTGTGCAAGCTGGCAGTATTACCTGCCCTTCCTTCCTTCCTGTGCACTCATTCCCATGTCTGCAGAACTGTTAATCATGGTTAATGTAAGCACAAACTGCAAGTAAGATGGGAAAGAACAGTTCTTCTGTGGAAAAAAAAAAACTTGTATACTTGCTTATTAACACCTATTAATATACACAAGCAATAATTAATGAGCTGTCCAGAGTAAAAGTGGGACTTTCAACAGAAGCCCAAGTTGTTTCTGAATAAAAACACCACAACTGTTCAGACCAAGCTGGCCATTCCCTCTCCCTTCATTCAACTCAGCAGGAGATGCCAATGTCAATGCCCCAGTCCTGGTCTGTTCTCACAGGTAACTGACAGTAAGAAACAGCACACATAACAGATGTCTCATCTTTATCTTTTAGCATTTAATAAATATATTCTCTTAAGATTAGTCTTGGGAGACTCTACAATCTGCAACAGTTGTGAGTTTGCCAATTAATATACTCAAACAACAGAAAAATGCAAATCTCTCCAAGAGTGCAAAAACAACTTAGCTTCCTAAAGGCAGGCAGAGAGAGAAAAGGCAAGACAGGGGCAGCATTGTAGCACCCTACAGTTGTATTTGCAGTATTCCTTTTGCTTTTGAGGTGGCATTTTCCATGTCAGAAAAACAGTGCTAGCATCATAGCAATGAAAAGTATATGTTTCTGTATTTTGTTTATGATGTTCAAAACATCTCATTGTGTGCTGTCTGTCAGGAATGCAGGTGGCATATTATTTAGATTGAAAAAGCCCTTCAATTAAAGCAGGAGAAAAAAAGTTTCTCTATTAAGAAAACACATCAAGAAGTTTCACTCTAATGGTCTAAACTCCTTTACCCAGGACTCAATCAAATCACAAAGAACTGGTACTGCTGAGCATCCTTCTGGATTTGCCTGCTGGTCCTAGATTTGACAATCTATATGCTTTTGGTTGTTTTCCTGTCAATGCACTTGGCACCTCTGCTGGCCATGCAGTTCCCATGCATCATTACACCACTGGAACTCCATGTACAACATTCATCCCTCACAGCACACATGCTGCACATTATCATACTTCTTCCTAACAGGATTTCTGTTACTGCCTGTTTGACAAAACTCAATAGTTGCATGTCACATTGAAGATAAAAAAGTGGACTCAAAGTAAAATATACATTCATGCAGAAGCTATGCCTGCCACATTGAGATAGCAAATAAAAATAACAAGTGGTTTGTACATGTAGCCTATTGGTGCAAAACTAACATTATCTAAATAGCATCCCATTTTGAGTAGTGGTGCAGATGTCAAAACCAATTCAGTTTAAAGGGCAGCTTACCACACACTATTTACAGAAATATTATGAAAACCTGAAAGAGAACCTTGAGTGTGCTGTTGGTCTGTTACCACATTTTAATCCATTTTCTTCTTTGTGATATGAAAGAGCAAGAGTGTGCATACAGAGTGGTATCCATGTGTACTTCTGCTCATAAAAATGAGGTACTTGTATGGTGAATATTCTCATCTTGAAAGGACAGAGGCAGATTTTTCAAAATGAAATGATGAGTACTGTTCTCTTATCCACGAATCTGGTCATTTTATCAGAGAAAGAATAGCTGTGCACCTAGTAGATAGTGGTATCACCTCTACTTATCCTTCCCTATCCTCTCTTTTTTTCTTCCTATATTAGTCTTGCACAAAAGAGTATTTTAGCTACCAATGTCCCAGAAAACACCTCAGATCTAGGGGCAAAGTGGCAATCCTTACAGAAGCTGAAATCGAAATCATGCAACAGGAAGCTCTGGACAGCAGTGTTTTGAAAAAGAACGTCTGATGCACATTTGTGCATTCAAGGAATTTCAAGTCTGCTGGACTTTAAATAAAAGTAGGACCAACTGACACCTTCAAATACCAAACAACTGCATTCCCCAGATATACTGCATTAACATCCTAGTATTTCCTTTTGTCCCACCACAAGGTAAGGTAAGAGCTTTGCAGTGGAAGCACTCATAGCCTATGCTCTGGTTTTAGCAGACAGGACATTGAATATGAAGTTGCTCTTCGAGATGTGACACGGGATGCATGACAGATCTGGAATGCTTCTTTAAACCTAAGAGCAATCATTGCATTTCCTTAAAAATTCATGACCAAAAAGATTATCTGATGCAAACACATTTCAAACGGCACTTTACACTGCTGGCATGTCAGTTGCCTTTGCAATTTAAGCTTGATGGTGTTGTCAGTCACTCATTGTAATGAAGCATGTAATATGAGCATGTAATTCAATAGGATCCATTCAGTTACCTTGACTCTGCTTCTTCTCTCATAGAATAAAGTGTAAAGACAAAACCAGACTCTCAACAAGACAGTTTCTGATCTTTTGTATTTGAAATGGTGTATTCCAGACCTTATGCACAAATTAAGATGATAAAGAAATTTCTACATTTTTTTCCCTGCTGCCCTTCTGACTTGGTATCATTCACCACAGCTATCACTATTATCTTCTACGATTTCTAGAACAGTTTAAAATCAAGAGTGCATTTCCCTCACTAATCAGTTCTAGACAGACTGAATCACCCCAAGTTTAAAAAACAATAACAAAAATCATAAGCTATGCAGGGAATGTGCAAAGTGGAACTCTATAAGGGAAACACCTGGTAACAGAAAGTAGTAGAGAATAAGTAACAAGAGAATAGCCAACAAAATGTCAGGGTGCAGTAAAGAAAACAGGTGGTGAGAGAAATCGATCAAACTTGTAGTGATGCCTATGTCTGTGCTAGCCACTCTAACCCTTTCTGACAAACCTGGGGGCCTTCTGAGAAAAACTTACAACATCAACATATGAGAGATGAGCTACTGACATCATCTACCTGGACTTTGACTAAAGTCTTTGACACTGTCCCACACGACATGGGTTGGATGGATGAACAACTCAGTGGATTAAAAACTGGCTTGACAGCTACACCCAAAGAGTGGCTGTCAATGGGTCCATATCCAAGTGGAGGCCAGTGACAAGTGGAGTCCCTCAAGGATCAGGACTGGGACCAGTCTTGTTCACCATCTTTGTCAGTAACATGGACAGTGGCACTGAGTGCACCCTCAGCAAGTTCACCAATGACACCAAACTGTGTGGTGTGTGGCTGACATGTTGGAGGAGATGCCATCCAGGGGGACCTTGGCAGACTGAAGTGATGGGCACAAGACAAGCCCATGAACTTCAACAAGACTAAGTGCAAGGTCCTGCACCTGGGTCAGGCCAATCCCAAGCACTGATATAGGCTGGGCAGTCTCTCTGATGAGACCTCACCTGGAGTACTGCATCCAATTATGGAGCACAAGATATGGACATGCCAGTGTGTCCAGAGAAGGATCATGAGGATGATCAGAGAGCTGGAGCACCTCTGCTATGGAGGCAGGCTGTTCAATCTGGAGAAGAGAAGGCTCTGAGGAGACCTTATTGTGGCCTTTCAGTATCTGAAGGGGGCCTACAGGAAAAGTGGTGAGGGACTTTTTAGGGTGTCAGGTAGTAATAGAACTAGGGGGAATAGATCAAAACCGCAAGTGGGCAGATTCAGATTGGATGTTAGGAAGAAGTTCTTCACTATGAGGGTGGTGAGACACTGCAACAGGCTGCTCAGGGAGGTGGTGGAAGCCCCATTTCTGCAGGTCTTTAAGGCCACACTGGAAGTGGCTTTGAGCAACCTGATCTAGTGTGAGGTCTCTGCCCATGGCAGCTGTGTTGGGACTGGATGACCCTTGAGATCCCTTCCAACCCTGACAATTCTATGATTCATGGAAAGCAGCTACCTTACCAGAGGACCCTGAAGTATGACTGTTTTAACCTAAGGCAGACTTTTAAAACAAATCTTGCATTCAGCATCCTAGAAATGCCTACGTCTCTTTCCTTACTCTAAGGAGAGACTGGGCAAGCTAGCTCAGATGTAAATGCTTGCCATATGGCCACTTCTATTTAGGCAAAGTGAGTTCTCCCTTTCTACAACAGCAATAGCTTTTATAGAACTACAGAAATATATAATTAGACCCTATCTGCATGTGTGCTTACAGTTCCTTCCTGCACTTTCAGATGCTAAAATGGTGATTTATATTTCGGGCACACAGATTCCTCCTAATGTTGCTTGGGCTGGATCTTAAAAATCAGTTTAAGTTTGAAAATTTGGGAATCTAATCCTCAAAGAGTTGACACAGAAGCATCCTTCTGACCTGACATGAAATGTTGCTTTAGTTCATTAGGAGAAAATAAAAATTAAAACAGAATAAGGGGACACAGTCTCAAGTTGTGCTGGGGGGGGTCTAAGATGGAGGTTAGAAGGATGTTCTTCTCAGATAGAGTGATCTGCCATTGGAATGGGCTGCCCAGGGAGGTGGAGGAGTCACTGTCCCTGGAGGTGTTCAACAAAAGACTGGATGAGGCACTTAATGCCATGGTGTAGTTGATTGGACAGGGCTGGGTGATAGGTTGGACTGGATGACCTCGGAGGTCTCTTCCAACCTGGTTGATTCTCTGAAAACCACAGAAGAGACAGTGGTACTATCTGCATCAATGGGATGGGAACCTCCCAGTGTAAAAATGTACCCCAAAAAAAAGGGCAAAATCAGTGCTCATCAGCAAATGTTTTAGGACCAGGTTGAAAATAAAGTTTTGAGGGTTTTTTCCCCTCAATTCTGAAGCCTTGGTTTGTGAACAGGCTCCTGAATTATGACTTTTTTTTTTTTCAGGAAAGACAATATTTATATACAAAATACATAAACCTTCTGTGAGCCAAAACACAGGCATTGAGAACTGATTTCCAGTCATGGCTGATACCTTCACTTTTGGCTTCCAGATCCTGTTCTTTTTTCCAGTAAAAATCCTGAAGCTAGTAATAAACAAACAAGCAAATGAGAACCTGTATCCTGATCAGTCCAACCCTCTGCTGAGTGGTGCAAGCTGAGGGTTCAAACTCTCTTAGAATAGATAAATGCTCTCCATAACTTTGCAGTGAATACTTCAGATCCTAGACTACTGTATGGAGGAAAAGGAATATTCTGGAGGGATATGAAGGAGAGGTTCATATTTGGAAGATTCTGCTCTGGTCTTGCATCTTTTCTCCAGTTAGACTAGAAAATTGTTGTAGAAAGCCTCCAGTTCTATGGAAGATCAGAAAATGCAGAAGATTGGTCTTTTTGACATCACCATGGCAGTAGACAGGTCTCAGGCCATCTGGAGATGCAACTACCTCATTTTTCTTTAGCTAGTTAGCTACAGCAATAAAATGGTTCATTTCAAAAACCCTCTCCACGTGCCTTGCTGCTGGAATCACTCAGGCTGTAGATGGTGGTGGAGTCCCCATCCCCGGAGGTGTTTAAAAGGAGACTGGATGAGGCACTTAGTGCCATAATTTAGTTACTTAGAAGTTGTTAGGTGATAGGATGGACTCAATGCATCATCTTGAAGTTCTTTTCCAAACTGGTCAATTCTGTGATTCAAAGGTTTGACCTTGCAAGCTAGACATGAAGCACTCTGAACTCGCTGTCAGTTACTCACATGCTTAAAGATATGCATTTTACTCAAGTGTATCCAGCAACAAGAGTTAGACCCAAAACAGAACTAGCACTAAATCCATGTTTTGCTGATGCGATGATTTAGGTGTGACATTCACAGAACCATACAATCACAAAACGGCCAAAGTAGGAAGGCATCTCTGGAGGTCAATTGATCCATCTTCTGCTCAAAAGCAGGGTCAGCTAGAGTAGATTGCTCAAGACTATGTCCAGTTGAGTTCTGAACATCACTAAGGATGGTGAATCCACTACCTTTCTGGATAACCTGTTCTGTTGTTTGATCACCTCCACAGTCTTTTTCTGAAATAGAATTCCTTGAGTTTCAGTTTGTGCCACTGTTTCTTGTCCTGTCACAAGTTGTCACAGAAAAGAGCAAGGCTCTCTCTTCTTTATTGCCTTCTATCATTTATTTATACAGAATGATAGACCTTCTCATAGCCTCCTGCTCTCTGAGCTCAACTCCCAGTTCTCTTAGCCTCTCCTTGTAAATCAGGTATTTTGCTCCTCTGATCACCTTCACAGTCATTTGTATACTCCAGTATACCCACATCTCTTGTACTACAAGTTCAGAACTGGACCAAGCACTCCAGAAGTGTCATACCAGTGCTGAGTAGTCACCAGTCACCTCCTTTAGCCTGAAGATAATGCTTTTGCTAATACAGCCCAGGAGGCAGTTGGCTTTCTTTGCCACAACGGCATATTTCTGTCTCATGTTCAACCTGATGTCCATCAGGAACTCCAGGTCCTTTTTGGCCAAGCTAGTTCTCAGACAGGCAGCCCTCAGCCTGTACAGGGGCCTTAGGTTGTTTCTGACAGATGCAGTATGTTGCATTGCCTTTTGCTGGGGGTCTTGTTGGCCCATTTCTGCAGCCTGTCAAGGTCCCTCTGAATGGCAGCACATTCATCTGGTGTATTGACCATTCCTCCCAGTTTTGCATCACATACAAGCTTACCAAAGGCGCACTTGGTACCGTTGGCTTAGATTACATTAGACTGAGTGAATATAGCCTAACATTCTGAAGTTCTGTCTGTCTGCTTCTTAGTACAATGATTATACAACACAAACGAGATGCACCAAATTCTAGCACAGACAGGATAAGCTGTTGTTTATCATGACGGAATTCACTGACGCTAAACAGTTAGGAAGCCAGATACTTAAGCTTCACAAGTGGCTCTCCTCAAAAGTCTGTGATAAACTATGCCAGGGCTGCTGAGGCCCTTTCTATCCTTTTGTCCCCCACCTCATCTCATGCACTGATGTCCACTTGACCAAAAGGATCTGAGTGTAAGCTACTTTGCAGAAAAAACACTATGACCGTGCAGACTGTTATCTCCTGGAACATGAATAGCATGGATGATAAGAGAACAAGCTGCATCAATTCTTCTGATTTCAGTAGCTTTGGAATTGCACACTAAGATCTCAGTAAAGCTTCCTCCTTTCAAATACTGCAAAGTAGTTTGCATTACAAACACCTGCTCACTAAGACTAAGTCTTTAATTTGAAGAGATTCAAAACATGACAATATTTCAAACATGATCAGTGCAACCTTTGATGCAGTGACCTTACCGCAGAAGTGAGCCGGGCGAGAATTTCGGCATTGGTTTCTGCTGTATCTTCTATTTTTTGATCAGGCCTTAAAAATAGAAAAATAAGATTTTGTTGTTTCTTTCATTCTGTTTCAACATCTTTTGATTCCTGGAAAGCAAAGAACTGTGTAGCCACAGGCACTAGCGTAAAAGGGCTTTTGAGATTCCACATCAAAATGATGACTGGAACATGACAATAATTAATTGTGTCAGTAACAACGGTGTGCACCCTTTGTCCTTTCCTGTCAAGAACTCTTTTGATTTGACTAACACAAAATAGTGAGAGAATTCTTCCACTATAAAAACAGGATGAAGAGCTGAAGAGTGCAAGACCCTCTTAGTTAAGAGTTATTTATTTGAATGCTTATTTTATTTTGCTAAAAATATCTTCCATCACCACAGAAAAGTTTTCCCATTTGCCCACCAAGCAACTTTGTGAAGTTGTGGAGCAGCACCTATGGGACACAAGATTACACAGACAAAAGCAGACATCAAAATTGTCTTTAAAATATCCAACTCTATATGTGACATAAAGTGAAAATTTAAAAAATATGCATAAGAAACCATAAATTAGCAAATTAAAGCAACAGCTCAGAACACTATTAGGTTGTCTTGGCAGTTACTTGCAAGATAGAGAGACATAATGTTCCAGATAGGGCAGGATGAACCCATCTAGAAGCTGGCAGAGAAGTCTGGCCTGCATGGGAAAAGCCATGGACAGCAGGAGATAGGACCATGAGTTGTTTTTTTAATAGACTAATTCCCATCACTAAACTATTTGTGAGCCTTTTGAAAGGTTTGTTGACAATCAGAAGGAGGATGCCAATATGGCAGGGTTAATATTATAGGAAGAAGAAAAAGAAAGCACCCTTGAGCTCTTTTCCTGGCTTGAGAAGCATGGCATGCCAGCAAACTGAGCAGACACACAGAACTGCAGCTGCTGTCATAAACAGAAATCCCAGATAACAGCAGAAGCTTCTGTCTCTGACTACATGATTTAATCGTTCAGATGCCTTGGTGTGTTTAGGGAGAGAGCTGACAACATGTGGAACATGCAGCTGGTGTGCTGTGGTTCTTACATCCCATGTCCAAAAATTTCTTTCCTTGATTAAAAAATTGAAGTCAGAAAGCACAGAATGACATATGCATTTGTCCTGGGATGAGCATATTCAGAATGGTAATTCAGATTAGAAATCACAACTGTTTTCAGAAGAGCCTTCTCTAGTCAAATTAAAATATGATTTAGCACTTTAAGTAGTACAAGCATTTACAAGAATTTACACAGAGTGTTTTATTCAGTCTCTTTATAATTTGGAACAGGATTAAAACAGCTGCCTATGTTTCCTTACACATCTGACTTCCCCTGATCTTTCAGAACTAGGATAAGACCTGATTCTTCTAAATTGGAGGCAAAAGTTAGCAGTTCAGTATGCACAGCCACAAATCTGAGGAGCAGCATCTTGGGACTTAATCACTTCATCTTCCATTTAAAAATACTCCTAGTATTCATCTCTATATGAGCACCAAATACTTCTGAAGCCATTAATATACTAATTCCAGCTTTCTGGAAAGAGAGAGGAAAAGGGAATTATGATACTAGATGATCTTACGAGGTCCCTTCCAGCCCCTGACATTCTATGATTCTATGATACTCAGGCTAATAGGACAAAAAACCTGAGACAGAATGGAAACTGTGAAACAAAATCAAGACACCTATCACCCTGGTTTTTTTCAAAATAGAATAGCTAAGATCTAGGAGAGCTGGTACCAGGAGCTACAAAACCCAGACAAACAAGCATAATGCTTGTCATAGAATGGCTTAGGTTGCAAGGGACCTCAGAGATCATTTACTCCGACCTCCCCACCAAGAGCAGGGGAGGCCATGACAGACACAGGGACCTGCTGGAGAGAGTCCAGTAGAGAGCTATGAGGACTGGAATGGGCTGCCCAGGGAGGTGGTGGAGTCAGCAACCCTGGAGGTGTTTAAGAGAAGGCTGAATGAGGCACTTAGTGCCATGGTTTAGTTTATTAGAAGGGTTAGGTGATAGATTGGACTTGATGATCTCAGAGGTCTTTTTCCAACCTGGTCATTTCTGTGATGTTTGAGGAATTTGAGCATCTCTCCTATGGAGAGAGAGAGAGACTTGGGGATGTTGAGTTTGATGAGATTCCCTCTCAGTCTTCTCCACTCCAATATCTATAAATATCTGAGGGGTGGGTGTCAAGTGGCTGAGGCTGATCTCTTTTTGGTGATGCACAGCAATAAGACAAGGAGCAATAGCTACAAACTGGGACTTTGAAGGTTTTACCTCAACGTGAGGAGAAACTTCTTTACACTGAATGTGACAGAGCACTAAAGCAGGCTGTCCAGAGAGGTTGTGGTCTCCTTCTCTGAAGACTTTCAAAACCTGCCTGGATGCATTCCTGTGCAAACTACCCTAGGGGATCCTGCCTTGGCAGAAGGGTTGGACTCGATGGTCTCTGGAGGTCCCTCTAATGTTCTGTGATTCTCTTAACTAGACTCAGCTTCTCACAGCCTCATCCAGCCTGACCTTAAAACCCACAGGGAGAAGACAGCTCAGTGGCCCATGGACTCCACAGTGCAGTGAGCAGAGCAAGGTGCAGCGACGCTTTCCCTAGGTCTGCAAGCGTGCAAGCGAGTCCCAGCACAATTATTTCTGCATACCCTGTGAAAGCAACTACAACACTTCCCAGGCTGAGGACAGAGGAAGTAGTGTGGACACTGCCATGGTCATGCACCTGAACCTCAACTGTCAAATATGGAGCCACTACATGTGCCTCTATGCTGGTTTTGCAATCTGCCTAGAAGGCCAATGAAAGATTCGTGGATACTTGAGAGTTCTTTGTGTTCAGCAAAAGCTTTCCAGGAACTTCATAAGGCAATAATTACATTAATACCTTATCCTGGCTATTTGTATTAAAACCTAACTGCTTTTAAGACTGGGTAATTTCTGAAACACAAGTTATTTCAGGGCAGAAGATACAGAAGATGGTGTAACACTTCTGAAAAGAAAACAACAATATGAACTAAAGAGAAAAAACCATCTCTGTTAACTTTCTTTAAATGTATTTCTAAAAGGTATTATGGGGTACATTTCAATGGTCTAAGGTATCCACTGCATTCTTCAAATCTTCATTGAATCTGTCAGTTGTTATGGGAATTAGGTGTTAGAAACACTTCCATTTACAAAGAAGGAAACAGACTAAACACCTGATACAAAGCCACAGTCACTGGAAAAGAATTCGAGGGAGCTGGATGACAGCCTAACTGATTGCTCAAGGTCCTAAGGAAGTCCATGGCACAGATTTCAATACAGATCTTTTGTTCCCAGACTACTGCTATATTAACTTCTTTTCAATTCAAGTAGAACTGGCTGTGATTAACACAGGATGCTTAATGACTCCAAGAGGCCTCTGCATCAATCCCATCTGATTTGACAATCATTACAGGGGCTCAGTCCCATGGAATACACGTAACAAAATTAGCCTTGGTTTTAGTATGAACTGCTAAAATTTTGAATGAACTGCTATGTTGTATCTTGTTTTCTGTGGTAGATGCTCACCAATTTTATGTTTAACCTAGGAATTTGGTAAGGTCAAAAGATGACAGGGAGTATGTCTGGAGAAGAGGAGGCTCAGGGGTGACCTCATTGCTGCCTACAACTACCTGAAGGGAAGCCACAGCTAGGTGGAGGTCAGTCTCTTCTCCCAGGCAACTAGCAACAGAAGGAAGGGACACAGTCTCAAGTTGCATCAGGAGAGGTATAGGCTGGATATTAGGAGGAAGTTCTTGACAGAGAGAGTGATTTGCATTGGAATGGGCTGCCCAGGGAGGTGGTAGATTCGCCGTCCCTGGAGATGTTCAAGGAGGGACTGGCTGAGGCACTTAGTGCCATGGTCTAGTTGATTGGATAGGGCTGGGTGCTAGGTTGGACTGGATGATCTTGGAGGTCTCTTCCAACCTGGCTGATTCTATGATGCTATTCAAGATCTGTAAGCACATATTAGGCTTCATACCACTGTTTTCATTGTAGAACATACTACAGCACTGTTTGGTAACACTGCCAATACCAGTCAGAAACTAATACAAGTCCATCAAAAATCTGTACAGCAAGTCAAGAGCAGGGCACAAAGAGGGCTTCCCAAAGAGCTGCTCAGAAAGTCCCCAGAGCTGCTACTGCTTACTCAGATCTATGCACTCATTCTGGGAGAACAGATCCATGGTGATCCACAGAGACCCAACCAGCAGTCTGGGCAAGTGCAAGATGGCTGCCCACAAGCCACAAAGGAGGCAGACCTCATTTGGCTCAAAGGACATGTCCAATAGCAGGACATGTCAAGCATTGCCTTCCTCTTCAGGTATCTGTATAGGCTGGGGACTAACCTGTTGGAAGGCAGTAAAGGGGAAAAGGATCTAGGTGTCCTAGTTGATGAGAGGTTCACCATGAGCCATCAATGTGCTCTTGTGGCCAGGAGCGCAAATGCCATTCTGAGGTGTATTAGAAGGGCTGTGGATAGTACATCAAGAGAGGTTCTCCTGCCCTTCTACTCTGCCCAGGTGAGGCCACATCTGGAATATTGTATCCAGTTCTGGGCCTCCCAATTCAAGAGAGACATAGAACAGCTTGAGAGTGTCCAGCACAGAGCCACAAAGATGATGAAGGGACTGGAACATCTCTCTTACAAGGAGAGCCTGAGGGAGTAGAGGCTGTGCTGCTTGGAGAAGAGGAGCCTGAGAGGTGATCTCATCAGTGTTTCTAAATATATAAAGGGTGAGTGCCAGGAGGCTGGAGCCAGGCTCTGCTTGGTGATGTGCAATGACAGGACAAGGGGCAATAAGTGGAAGCTGAGGCACAGGGAGTTTAATTTAAACATGAAAAGGAATTTTTTTCTCTGTGAGGGCGACAGAACACTGGAACAGGTTGCCCAAGGGGGTTGTGGAGTCTCCCTCTCTGAAGATATTCAAAACCCACCTGGACACATTCCTGTGTGATCTGATATAGGTGATCCTGCTCTGGCAGGGGGGTTGGACTGGATGATCTTTCAAGGTCCCTTCCAGCCCCTGACATTTTGTGATTCTGGTGCACAGGCAGGCAGTTGCTTCTGATTTCATCAAAAGCAGGGAATCTAATTAATAACATAAGAATTCCTCTATCTCTATGTGCATGCAGAATGAATGTTGTCAATACAGGATGTGAGAAAAGCTAAGACAGAAAAATTAATACAAAACCATTAAATTCAAGGGAAAAAATGTTTCTAATGGTATGCAAAACAGCTTACAGAGTTGAGAAAAGACACTCACTGCAAGGAAGAGTTTTTTTCCCAACTGTCATCTTTCTTAATGAAAGAGTATATGGGTTTATTTAACCTAGTCAAATAACATTAAACACCTCATCATATCTATTCCCTTTCAGAATGTTTTAGCAGCGTATTATTTACATCAAGGATCTAGAGTTTTTTAGCTTGGGTAAGCCTCCTTTCCCTTTAATGTCACACTCCCTTGAGAGTATGCCATTTGTTTAAAATTCTGTTCCTTCAATATATATTATTTTTAAAAGCACCCTCACAATCCGACAGGTAAAACATCTGGAAAGTAATTCTTCAGTGACAATATTCCTAAAAGGAATCCAGCTTCAAGTTATATTTGAATAATGTGAGCAAGAAGGAGCTGGAAATGTACATTAATGATTAACTGTTGGATTGGTGTGACAGAGATCACCCTCCACTAGAAACAGCAATTGCTCTGGAATGATAAAGTCCAAAGCAGACTATAAAATAGTGGTAGTCTACAGTCAAGGTCAGTATGCAGGTCACATTTCACATGAATCTCTAAAGTCTTCAATCCATTTTCCTACTCAACATCCTTCATGTATCACATCAACAGGACCAATCTGTTCTCTATTTTTTGATTAAAAGCCCTTGTATGAGTAGCCATGAACCATGACAAGTGGCCTGATTTGCAGTGATGAGGAAAACAACAATTCCCACTGAAATCAAGATGAAGTTCTCTACAACTACCTGAAAGGAGGTTGTAGCCAGCTGGGGGTTGGTCTCTTCTCCCAGGCACCCAGTGACAGAACAAGAGGGGACAGTTTCAAGCTGCACGAGGGCAGGTTTAGGTTGGATGTTAGGAAGAAGTTCTTCAGAGAGTGATTGGCACTAGTACAGGCTGTCCAGGGAGGTGTTTAAAAGGAGACTGGACGAGGCACTTAGTGCCATGGTTTAGTTAATTAGAAGATGTTACGTGACAAGTTGGACTGATCTCAAAGATCTTTTCCAATGTGATAAATTCTGTGATTCTGTGAAATCACCCTGATATTGAAGGAACAGCCAAACTGCTTTGCACCAGACTAGGCTGGAAAACAAGAATTTATATTTGATAAAAATATTCAAAGACTTTCTCCCATATGAGTCATCTATTGAGAAGATCTCTTTCAGTCCCCTACTCTTGCCAGTCTGGGGTTCTTTTGACTTGGCTATGCTCACTTAAGCTGACCAGATAAATGTGTTTTCAAGGGAATCCCCACTCTAGAACTGCCATTTTCTGATTGGTGAGGGCAGTCAGCAATAGGGAAGTGGATGAAATTTCTGCCTTAAGCTGTGCAGAGAAATGACTGAGAGTATTTTTTTCTACTAGTTCAGCATGTCTGAATTTAATAAGCTGAGCTTAAGACATCTTACAGGGACTGTGGGCTTTGAAAAAGGCTTTGGGCTTTTTTAGACACTCATTTGAGAGCATGGTGGGTTCTTTTTTAATCTAATATGTAGAGAAGGAAGCTTTGTTTCTGACATCAAAGAGATTAAAAACATGGTACTGGCAGAGTATTAGCTCTTAACAATATAAGTATCAGGTTTAGGGAGCCATCACGCTAGGAACAAGAGAAGAATTTAACCCAACTTGTCTGTTGGCCAGACCAGCTCCTGCAGATTTGCGAAGGCATTACGGGTCATAAGGCTCCAGATCTCTCGCTGACACCTTTTTCTCCTGTATCCCGATCTCTCACTGTGGCACAAATAGCTAGTTTTCTTCTAGTTTCTCTAAACAGGAACCATGTTGAGTGCAGCAAGAACAGCACTGATAACATCCAGCAGACAAATGAAAAAAGCATGCGGGAAGGGAAACTCTAAAAAAGCATATTCTGAAAAAGAGACTGCAGAGCTCTGGCAAACATGCAGTAGAAAACTAAAAATCAGATGGCTGAAGCTACCACACTTCTACTCATCCTCTCTATCTGATAGCTGATCCTGTGCTATGCACAAGGGCATCTAATCTGCTGGTCCATCAGATCCATAAACTGCTTGCTGCTCCATTCATGTTAAATATCCAAATATGGGAGATTAAAAAAAATAATCTAAATCTATTAAAAAAAATAAAATAAAAAAAATCAAACCATCACCACCATTTGCCCAGGCAAAACAGCAAGATACAGCCAGCAAGCTAGTACAGAAGAACCACAGTATGACAAAAAAACACAAGCTGAGTGCCTTCTTTTATCTACCCACACCAAGTCTCTCAAATAAGAAGCCCATCTCTACAAAGCTTATCAACCCTGAAAAGAAAGTTGGTTCATTTGCACAGTGGTTTGGGAGCAAACAGCATCATTATAAACCAGTCACTCACAAAACAATCACCAAAAGTTGCAAACAGTTGTATATGCACACTTACATACTACACATGTCAATCCTGGGAGGAGACAACGGCAACAGCTGAAGTAGGAGCTTTACTCCGTTCTTCCATCCTTCCTCTTTCTCAAATTCACAGAAAAGGTAGGTACATTCATCTGCTGAGAACTGGTAGAAAGCATGAGTGTCTTGAAAATAGAGTCGTCTGTCCACTGTTAGAAGAAATACAATACAAATTAGACAGCTTTTACATGTTTGCCACGTAAAGGCTCTATTCCCCCACCACAATCTGTGTGGTACTTGATTTTAATGTTGAGCTACACCATGACACAAGGCAAAACAATCACAAACTCAGCACAGAAGCAATCCTGCTGTCTTGTATTAACTCCAAAGAGGGCAAGTCCAAAACCTCAATTTGAAGAGCTGCAGGCTTCTGACATTCAAGCGTTAAGACTGCTGAGTATTTAACCATTTTTGACAAAAGTTCAGAATGAGGGGATAAAAATCTTCCACTTGTCAGATTGCTGAGCCTTAATTTCCATTGGCTTCTAAACTTTTCTCACTAACAGCCAGGCACTAGTAAAGGAAGCACAATGATGGGGATGCAACCCATCCTTATCCTAGCTTCTCTTCAAACAGAAAAGTCATTCAGCCTTTGTAGAGGCTGCAGATCAGACTCATTGACAGTGTAGTTGGAACAGAAGAAAACCTTTAAGTACATTGTAGATAAGCAGAACTCTTCCGTAACACTGCCTTCTTACAAAGAGGATACTTAAGTGTCTAGCACAGACTCCAGAGAAGGGTATGCTTTGTGCTGAGCTACCTGAGTAGCCCCAGATAGAAAGTCCACCAGATTTCCAGAGGCTGGCCACCAGTGCCATTGTTGACAAACACTTTAGCTGGACCAAACTCCTAAATTTGGTGGGAGGGTAGGGACAGTCAGGGTAGAACTTAGCATCACCATCATCTTGAGGAGTTGAATTTTCTCTTAATCCATTCTAATCTAAAATTTTGAAAAACAGACAGAGGAAGGGAAAGCCACTAATAGCTAGAGGAGTTGTCTGGCAAAGGCATGATCTGCAATGACTGTCTTATGAAAAACCTAAAAGACATAGGATAACAAAAAACAGGCTGGGAAAGACACACTCTGACTGCAACTTTCTAATAGGCAATTACATTTGCGAAAGTAAAAGCTAGGAAACTGCCTGCCTTAAAAAAATACCAAACGTATTTAGTATTATGAAATGAAAGGTCACAGATGTGAGTCTACCAAGGATGCAGTAAAATAAACAACTGTCAAGAAAAAAAAAAGATCAATCTGCCTTTTTCTCTCTTTCTCTCCTTCCTTTCTCATACAAAAAAAAAAAAAAAAAAATATATATATATATATTAAAAAATGTATCCTATGCAGGAGAAACTGATAACCCTCCTCATGCTAGAAATATCAAGACTGACCTGATAATATAATGCCCATATCCAGGAGGAGCTGCCACACTCCCACTGCTGTAGATCTGCATTTAACAAAAGGGCACTGCTCCAAAAGCCAGTCTACCAGCTCTGATCCGACACAGCTTCTCCTGAAAATGAAGCAAAACATGATTTCTTACACCACGTAATGGCAAGATGCACTTTTATTATAAAGAGCTACTGTTTAAGCTATGAAAGTGATTGAAGCCTTTTGTTCAGCAGGGCAAACCATTTCTCTCAATTACTAATTTTTGTAATCCACTTCAAGGGAAGAAATTACTCTGTCGAGTCTCAAGGGATGCCCCTTGTTAAAGGGGGAATGCATGTTAGATGAATAAGTTCCCTTACATCTCATTCATGGGAGATTCACTTCACAATAAGCAATATTTTTCTCAATTTGAGCTGCTCACAGTCACCCAAAGATGTATAAGAGCTAAATAAAATCCAACCTTTAGCCTCAGTATTTTATTTCCTTTGTGAGCACAGACAAAAGCAATACAGCTACACAAAAGGTGTAAAACCTTGAGTATTACTCTAGAACATACTTCATTTTTCATCTTATTGGTAAATTTATCTTTTTAAATCATTTTAATGGCTCTTTCTTAAATACTGGTGTGAATGACTGGTGCTATAATAGAAACTTGCATGTTTTGGCATAATTGAAAATAGGAGGAAACACTTATGCTGTAATGCAACACAAATGGAAAATCACTTCATTACAGAAACACTCCATAAATTACAAGCAAAAAAAAAAAAACCACCAACTCACTGCCTAACTAAACCTTAGGAATCTAATTAATCTCTTTTATACCTCCAGACCAGGCTTGAATTTAATACTCTTCCTTTTCAGCACAATAACCAACACAATTGTACATGAAAGCATAAAGCAATTAAACTAATGGACATACAATCAGGTCACCGTCACTCACTGACAATGGGTAAAGTAACATAAGGAGAGATATTAAAATACAGGAGTTTTAAACACCTTTTTTTTAGAAAGTTTTGAGCCTTAGTAACACACACAAAATCTCACTCTCAGAACTACATTCTCTTGTCAAATCAGGGAATGGGCAGAGGCAAATAAAACCCATCCAGTTGATTAAAATGAGTGATCTTGGGTTACCTGCAAATGCCAGTAAGGTACACCCTGTCTTTAATCAGGTCAGAAGCTTGTAGAGTAAAAATATTCCTGAGAGCTCTCCCAGCACAGGATGAACTTTCTCCATAAATCTGAATGAAAAATGAAATTGAAAACTGTGACAAACAGGGATTTATTCCTGTGGTAGTAAATTGCCTCACTACTGTCTGTTCCCCCACTTTGAGCAATGTCTTCTCCCCAGCTAACCAAGAAGCAAGCAGTCAAAGCTACACGGGAAAAACATCCCAACTTCTGCCATATCCAGTGTAGCATGGGTTGCAGATGACACCTTGAGCTGGGCTACTTTTGCACTTGGCAGCCTCAGGAAATCAGAGGTTTTATTATCAGTTGTCTTTGAACAACAGACAAGTTCTAACGCAAAATCATCTCCTGTGGACCTGCTCCAGCAGGTCCATGTTGCTCTTAAGCTAGGGACAACAGAACTGGACAGAGAACTCCAGGTGAGGTCTCATGTGAGCAGAGTAAAGGGGGAGAAACATCTCCCTTGTCCTGCTAGTCACACTTCTTTTGATGCATTCCAAGATACAGTTGGCCTTCTGGGCTGCAAGTGCACATTGCCAGCTCATATTGAGTTTTTCCATCAACTGACACTCCCAAGTCCTTCTCCTCAGGGCTGTTCTCAAGCCACTCCTTGCCCAGTCTATATTTATGATACAACAGTGTTCCTAGTATGTTGTTTGATGAAATGGAATTAAAAAGAAGTTTGACAAGTACCTTGTTTGAAGGAGTTTCCAGATAAGGATTTGAAATTCTTCTGGACAGAGTCTGCAAGACAATTTGGTAGAACTTTATTTTTGATCTAGGTTTCATATGGAGAAAAAGTTGCAGCAATCTAGGTAATTTTTGGTAAATTCATCTCTGTGTTGTTTACTACCTCTATTCTTGATCTAGAGAAAAAGATTATCAGAAAGGTGACAGAGTGTAGGCAACGCACAATTGTTTGAGTCAGGAGTACAGTAAAGCATTTCAACATAAACCTAAAAAAGGCTAGGTGAAAAGACAGTAGTATCACAATGAGCTCAACATTAAAACCAGCACATACTAGAGAAAGTGCCATTTCATAGGCTTAAATACCTCTGAAAGCAAACTTTATCAATTCAGTAAAGACAGCTCAGGGTCACAGCACACTTCTAAAGGAAGACCACTCTCCTAAATTAAATTCTTAACTGTAGTTAAAGAAAATGTTCAAATAAATGAGGAATAAAACAGTGACCAGTGGGGAGGTAACATTGCTCTAATTTAGATCTGCATTATCTCTGTCATGCCACATGCTGCACTAGTAATAGCATCTCAAAAAAATGAATTCTCTAATATTAGAGAGGGTTCAGACAATAATAGTAGTAAGAATAATACAGGATTTGGATAAATTTTAATACCAGAAGAGACAGAAAAGCCTGTGACTATTTACCTTACAAAGGAGAGATTACAGGGACATAATGCAATTACACAAAACGATGAAATGGCACAGAGAAAAGACTTTCTGTGCTGTTTCATGTAACGTGAGAATAACCGACCAGTGAGTGCAATTAGAGAGGATTCATACTAGAGATCATAGGGAAAGTGATTTAACTCTTCACAGCAGGGAAATGCAAATGCCAAAATCTTACTATTGATCCATAAAGATTAGGGATTTAAAGTTACAAAATTAACAGTGAAGCAGAACTCTGGAAGGCAAGCAGAGACAGGATAAACATCTCTACAAGAGGCAGGTTACCCCACCTTTACTCACTATGATCCTTCCTTATCTTGTCAGACTTAACAGATAGCCTATTCTGGTGATTACTGGCAACTCCTATCTCACTACAAGTCACACAAGACACAAATAAACATTGCCTAAAAGACGTCTGGAAGCAGGATGGAAGACGTTGTGCAGGTGCACTGGCAGTACAACAGGAGGATTGTGTGGTGCTCTCACATTACTTTGACTTATAAGCAGCATAACTAATTCTTCACTTTGAGAAGGATCCATTCACACTTGGTATACTCTAAGCATTAAAAGAATAAAATTAAAAAATTCCATCCTTCATACCCTGTGAGAATTCCAGAACCACTCTTTCAGCAATGTCACCTGCTTTTTTTCCCTCCCTGTATTCTCATTACTATATTTTTAGAAAGGGAAGGAGAATGACAAGAAACCACAGCAGCATGTAGCTTTGTTTATCCTTCCACACTCATCACAAATGTTAGCATGGCTCCACACGTAAGAGTAGCTCCATATGGAGATACTAGAACATAAAAGCTTCATTCCCCTCTCCTTACCCAACAAAGACACCACAACAGTGCAGTGTTGCCTCAGATCCCACTTACTCTACCTAGCCAGTACATTATTAGCATCTCTGTTCTGGAGCAGCCTCGCATAGCACCACTTAGTTTCTGCCCAAGTCTTTCATTCAACAAGCACCACTCACTGCAGCAGCATGGTCAAAGCTCAGACACTGATTTTCCCCTCCCTGCTCCATTCCCCAGCTGCCACCGAGAAGCTAATTCCTGTGACGCAGTGGGAACTACATCCCCTGGCATTGCACTGGCCTGGTCCCTAGCATTCAGAAGGCAGATGAGCCTCAGGCAGGGAAAATACTGCTACTGCAGGCTGCAGTTACAGGACAGCATGAGATCAAACGCAGGAATAAAGGCAGGGAGATGATATCCTGGGCTGGACAACCAGGAGCTTGAAGTGTAAACCAGGTACAAAGATGGTATCCTAGCCTGAGTACTCAACTTGAATGTGGCAGGAGAAGAGAGTTAGGACAGGTGGCCCAGGAGAGGTTTTGGAACAATACTATCTAGGACCCAAGTCTGAGTACACTATAAATAACTTAGCCTGAACCTGGAGAGGAAAAATATGAAGACATTTACTGTGGTATCTAAAACCATTAGAAGCATAAAGACCAAAGTAATAGTGTTCAGAGAATAGAGTGATTAGAATAAAGTAATCATCAAGTAATTAAAAACAAGCAGAAGGAAATGTTTGTTTACAATCTATATTATCTCATGGAATTATTACCCAAAGAATATTTTATTCTGTTTACTTTATTCTCTTCCAGCTAGATTTTTAAAAGCAGTAGCTAATTCAATGGCCAAAACTACTCTGCCATGTCTATACCTGGGTTTATAACTGCTTCAACCAGACAATTATTTCAAAATCTGCCATTGTTTAAAGCAAGGTATGCAAAGACATAGATGATAATATTTTAGTACACAAGCACTGGCTTTTGAAAGGTTTCAAAAACTTGCCCCACAACACAGCACACTCTGCTTGTTCTGTAGGAGCAAAGGCACATTTCAGTCTGTTGCAAAGATCAAGCTGCATCTTACTGTGAGATGCTGACTTAGTTCTTTACTCAGCAAACTATTAAGCTGGCTTCACTAAAGCAACTCCCTATGCATTTACTACAACCTAGTTAACATTCTAATCAAGGGCTAAAGATACTACAGAGCACGTTTTCAGCCATACCTTTTGGAGATACATTTAAATTTCCCCCTTGTTTTTAGATCTGAGATTTGGCTTTGGCCTCATCTCAGCTTCAGAGGATGACTTGCTTACAAGTTGCTTGTGCTTTGCCTCCTGCCCAAGCTGTTGCAACAACTGCTGATATTTCAGCCATTGCCAGCACTGCAGTCACAGTAGCATCAGTGAAGCTCCATACATCTGCTAACAATTTAATCACCATCGTGCTCAGAAAAATAAAATAATAATTATAAAATCAAGAGTGCTTGGAGCTGCAGTTTAAATGCTTTCCTCAGCTAGTATTTAGTACAGTGGCAGCAGCCAGCAACATATCACAGAATCACAGAAATATTCTGGTTGGAAAAGCCCCTCAGAATAACCAAGTCCAACCAACTTGAACTCTACAAGGTTCTTCCTAAACCATATCCCCAAGCACCACATCCAAAAGACCTTTAAACACACCCAGGCTTGGTGACTTCACCACCTCCCAGCGCAGAAAATTCCAATACCTGATCACTCTTTCTGTGATAAAAAAATTCCTAATGTCCAGTCTAAACCTGGCCAGTGGCAGCTTGAGGCTATTTCCTTCTGTTCTATCACTGCTTAGCTGTGAGAACAGACCACCAGCAGCCTTTCCACAATGTCATTTCAGGTAGCTACAGAGAGCAAAGAGGTCTTTCCTCAGTCTCCTCCTCTTCAAACAAAACAGCCCCATCTCCTTCAGTTGCTCCTCATAAGATTTGTTGTCCAGGCCCTTTCCCAGCTTCCTTCCCTCCTCTGCACTCACTCCAGCTCTTGTAATGAAGTGCTCAAAACTGAACACAATACTCGAGGAGTACTTGGCTCTAGTGAGACTCCAAATGCACAATCATCTCCCTACTCCTGCTGGACACCTAATTTCTAACACAAGCCAGGACACCATTGGCTTTCTTTGCCACCCAGGCACACTGCTTGCTCATATTCAATTGCTTGTCGATTAGAACCCCCAAGTCTCAGGTCTACACTAGATGGCACATTGCAACACTACAAAGAGCCTGTAGAAATTGCAGGAAAATAATGATTTCAGCGATGCAGTGGAAACATTTTGTCTTTCTTCTAAGAGCTTCTGATATTCCTGCGCAGTTAGCAAGAAGAGCTTTGACAACAATAGGGACATAAAAGAACTCTGTTAATCAAGATTATTAATTAACATCATTGGAATAATCTCCCAAGGGAAGTAGTGGATTCCCCTACATTAGACAGTTTTAAGACTCTGATTGACAAAGTGCTGGGCCCTCTCACTTAAACTATACTATTATGTAGAAAGGTTGGACCAGATGATCCTCAAGGTCCTTTCCAACCTGGCATTTTATGACTCCTTATTCTAAATCTTTTACAGTGGGGTTTATACTAAAACTACAAGAAATAACAAAAGGCAGACACAAGACTCTTCCCCTCCAGCAAAATGTTTAAGCTTACCCTCCAACTTTTTCAGATAACTACGTTTTTAACTGCTTGTGCTACCAGAAGCTATATATAAGGCCATATTAAGAGTTTGCAATGTGCCAACTTCACCTGTTTTCAGTTTATTCATCAATATTGGTCTGTTTGATATGGGCTTAATTTGCAAACATGTCCATGATCAGCTCTACACTGCTAAGCAGCTCTAGGAATGTATTTGTACACAAATATAAGAAAACAACTGTTCATAATTTCAGGGCAGTCTCACTATGTCCCTAAACATTTCAGTGCCGTCCTTGTGCATCACAAATTGGATTACTCAGTGTATTTTAAATAAGCAAATGCTTCTGTGTTGTGCTCTGTCGAGGCTTATCCCTAAATATAAAAAACATGGAAAAAAATCATCTCATTTTGAAATGCACACAGCATTACACAGTCTACCTGGTAACGAGACTTCTTCTATTCCCTGGCAGGGAGATTTCAGCAGTTACTCAACACCTGAATCCTAAATTGGCTAATGTGACCACAAAGGAAATTATATATTCAGACACAATTCCAACAAGCATTTAAGCACCCAAGCCTAAAATACACTTTCACAAGTATTCATGCTGGGAACTTCTTGCATTCCAATGGTGAGAGATAGCGCATGGAAAAGAATAATAAATAAAGCTGAATCCAAATCCACCCTCAAAACCAATAATCTGTTTGTGCTTTTCTCTCTTTATTATCATTCAACTTTAACAATGCAGTGACTCAGGAAATTAAAAAAAAAAACAAAACAACAAACCCAACACACCAAACAAACACTAGGGGTATTTACTTAATTTCCCTCAGGCTTCTCTCCTACTTCAAGCAAGAGTCAAAAAGTAATTATTTTTCTTCTAGATGGATTTCTTTCTCTCCTTACAAAGCATGACAATAATGCCAGAACAGTGACAGAAACTACTGCAATGGTTACAGCTGATGGAGCCATGTGGTTTGGGGTTTTTTTGTCTTCAAAAAGGTTTGCCAGAGTTGTTAAAAGCAAACAGCTCTAATAACTAAAGTGTTTCCATTCCAGTCCTAATCTGAACACAAATCCTGGAACAAAGCTGGGCTGTACCTGCCTGACACACCCTCCTCAACGTGCAACTCAAGAAGGTAGCAATTTCTGCAGAAGTAAATGCTCATTTATCCCCAGTGGTTGTTCATGCCAGGCAAGGAGTGGGGGAAGGGAAGGAAAACAACCAGTTTGGTTTATTACTTTGCCACCTTTGAATTTCTGCACTTAACATCATTTGCTAGCATCTAAATTACAGGGGGGTTAAGCAGAAATAAGACAGCAGTGCTGCGTTCAGAAGACGAAACGCTACCGTTGTTTGAGGGTGGCTGGATATAGGGAGTGCTGTCATGAATCCAAATCCGTTTCCATGTGGCAGCAGATTTTTCCTCGTGGTTGCTAAGGCACAGCAAGCAGAGTTTGTTGGGAAGCTAGCTGACTTTCAGCAGATATCATTCATAGGAAACTGTAGAACATGTCTGACTTTCTGCCAAATAATATTCATAACAAGCAACCTTCCCCCATTGCTCTTCTTGAAACCCACTATCAGAATTCATGGATAACAAAGAACAACCAACGGAATAGTTCTCTCCATTATTATTTATGTAGGATTAAATAGAAAACTCTTTGAAAAATGATCAGTTTAAAGGATTTTCTTTACAAAGTAAAGATTTTTTTCCCCAGTTGCCTTTAACTTCATATACTTGTTTGTAGCATATAAAAGGTCAAAAAACTGTAAAAAGAGAAATCTGTATTCAGCAGAGCTTGCACTATAGAGTCCCCAGGTGAGTCTGCAAAGCTCTCTGGAGAATCCCAAATGGGTCATTAGCAAGAGGAAGCTGAAGAGTGTATTCCCACCTATTTTCTTTATATAAAGGAACCTGCAATGAATATGAATAAGTTATTTCACGTCAGGGAGAAAATCCACAACTTATGTGTCTCACTCTCACCTCTCCCCAAACAGAAAGGGCTCTGCAAAGAAAATGGCTGCTTTTTATGACAACAGGCAGTGCTCTTAAAACCTAAAGACTTCTCTGAGATGACAACAGTTAGGAAGGCAACATGTTCAGAAGCATTTCTGTATTTTCCAGAACCAGATCAAGTACAGCTGAACAGGTTTATGCATTTTTAGTTTATTTGGCATAAGCCAGACACTTTTAAAGTCTTCATAGCTTAGCAAAGAGTATAATTTAGTACACGGCAAATCTGGGTAAAGAAAAGAGCACTGCAAACAAAAAGAAGTTAAGAGCAGGAAAGAGTAAAACAGAAAACAATATAGCAGGGCTGCACAGTTGCTCTCCTCCCTCTCCCCCAGTCCTACCATGGCAGAAAAGCCCTGGATAAACCCAGCTTCAGAAAGGCATCAACACAGGCTCCAACTTCCTCTGTCCATATCTTGTGTCTCAAATAAAGCTGCAGCACCCTGACACAGTTTGAGAGAAAGGTGAACTGGCAGAGGGGGATGCCTGGGATAGAGAGACTTCATATTCCTTAAAATAGGAGATGGCCACTCTCATGCTAATGATGCATTTCCACAGCCAAAGTACCATAAAACAAGGATGCTGAAAAGCAGGTCACATTCTCCCTCCATCTCCTGCTTCACCTTCTCATCCCCACTGCTCCGCTGCTTTCTGCTTCAACATGTGTCTGTGAAACCCTGTTCTGGACTAAGCTGAAGGACTGATAGCTTTGAACTGTCTCATTAAGTAATGATTCAGATTAATTCTGATTATTTCCCTCCACCAGGTCACTGGGGAGCCATACAAACAGTTGCTAGCAAGGCGGGCAGCAGGGGCACAGGCAAAAGCAGTGGGATGCGGAGGGAGGCAGGAAGAGACAGCTGCACTCAGAGGAAGGATTTGTTTATGTTGACTTCAAATTATCCATGGAATGATGGCATAAAACATGCCCAATAAATCTTCAGTGTCTCTGTCCCATCAACAGAAAAGGAAAATTAACTAGGCCCACAACAAAACAAGACAAAATTCAAAGGTATCAGTAATGAAGACTTTCCCCTCGAACCTTCGTGTTCATGTAAGGGTATCAGTTTAAGCACAACAGAAATTGCATCTCATTTAACTTCATACATCAGCTGTAGACTGCACAGGCTACAGCCATGGTTTACAATACAGAAACTGAGCTACAATCAAGTTCTCTATTCTCTATCTTGTAAAAACAGTATGGATTTTTTTCAACCCATCTGCTAATACAATATTTGCAAAGAGAGTTCATTAAATATGAAAAGAGGAAAGAATCAGAATGTTGTGGATTTTTATTACATTAGAACATGCTACCATAAAAGCTTCCTGGAGCATTTCACTCTTTCTGGCTGTCAACAACATTTCACAGAGAAACAGCATCCTCCCTTTCTTTCAGTACAAAACAGGCACTGTGCAGACTGTCACCATGAAAAATAAGCAGTATTTCTGCATTTATTTCTCTTTACAACTCAGCACCTAATAAACAACAGTGGATGGTCTTTGTAAACTACTACCATGTTCCCAGCCATCAGCATCAGGTTTGTTTTTGATCTGCATACATGAGCAGGCAGGTGGTTAATTTCTGGTGATTATTAAAATTGTGTGAAGAAATTAATATTTCTAATGATGCAGGTTATAATTTAATAATACATTCTTCAGCTCTTTCAATAGACTGTGCTCTGAGTACTTCACACTGTAATTAAAAACGTGTTCCTAGTGGCAGGTTACCATTCATCCCTGGTGACTGGGAAAAGGGACACAGAATCACAAACTTCAGAGGTTACAACGGACCTCCAGAGATCGAGTCCAACCTCCTTGTCAAGGCAGGATCCCCTAGAGTAGATAGCACAGGAATGCATCCAAGTGGGTTTTGAAAGCCTACAGAGAAGGAGACTCAATTCTCTGGGCAGCCTGTTCCAGGGCTCAATCACCCTCACTGTAAAGAAGTTTCTCCTTAGGTTGAGGTGAAACCTTCTATGTTCCAATTTGTAACCTTTGCTCCTTGCCCTATTGCTGCTGACCAGTGAAAAGACTGGCCCCATCCACTTGTCAACCACTACTTGGATATTTATACACAGTGATAAGATCTCTCAGTCTTTTCCTTTTCTTCTCCAGACTAAACAGCTCCAGGTTTCTCAGTCTCTCTTCACAGGAAAGATGCTCTAGTTCCCAAAAACATCACCCTCATAGCTCTCCACTGGACTCTTTCCAGCAGGTCCCTGCCTCTCTTGAACTGGGGAGCCCAAATCTGGACACAGTATTCCAGGTGTGGTCTCATCAGGGCAGAATAAAGGAAGAGAAGAATTTCCCTAAACCTGCTGGCCTCATTCTTAAAAGAGGTAGAAAGAAGGACCCTGGGAACTACAAACCTGTCAGCCTCACCTCTGTGCCTGGATAGATCATAGAACAGGTCCTCCTAAGGCACATGGATAATAGGGAGATGATTCAAGACAGCCAGCATGGCATCACCAAGGGCAAGTCCTGCCTCACTAGCATCAATAACAAGTGGTGTCCTCAGAGGTCTGTGCTAGGGCCAGTGTCGTTAAATACCTTCATTGGTGACACAGGCAGAGGGATCATGTGCACCCTCAGCAAGTGTGCAGGTCACACCATGCTGAGTGATGTGCCTCGCACACAGCCGTCCAGGTCATGATGTTCAACCTCATGAGAAGCTGAAATGAGAAGCCTTGAGCTCTGTGGTGAAGGGTTGGACTTGATGATCTATGAGGTCTCTTCCAACCTTGGTGATACTGTGATACTGTGAATTTGTGAGGTTCAACAAGGCCAAGTGCAAGGTCCTGCACCCAGCTGGGGCAACTCTCAGTATCAATACAGGTTGGGCAATGAAGGGATTGAGAGCAGCTGTGTGAAGAACCTGGGGATACTGGTGGATGAAAAGCTTGACATGAGCCAGCAACGTGAACTTGCAGCCCAGAAGGCAAATCATATCCTAGGCTGCATCAAAAGAAGAGTGGCAAGCAGGTCAAGGGAAATGATTGCCTATACACTACTCCACCCTGGTGAGACATCATTTGGAGTACTGTGCCCAGCTCTGGGGTCCTCAGCACAAGAAAGACATGGGCCTGTTGGCTGGATTCAAAGTAAGACAACAATCAAAGGGCTAGAACAGCTCTCAAGAAGAAAAACTGAGACAGCTGTGGCTGTTCAGCCTGGAGCAAAGGCTCTGGGAAGACCTTGAAGCCTTTCAGTATTTCAATGGGTCCTATGAAAAAGATGGGGGCAATCTTTTTAGTAGGGCCTGTCATGACAGAAAAAGGGCCAGTGGTTTTAAAGTGAAAGATGGTAGATTTAAACTAGTTACTTAGTTCAAGAGGTACTTGCTCACTGCAGGGTGGCTGGACTCTCTCTTTGGTTACTTTAAAGAGACCATAACATTCTACAATTCATTTACTTTCAGACAGATCTACATAAACACGTCAATAAAATGGTGAAGAGAGAGAGGAAAATGCAATTTTTCTGCACACTTAAAAACTTTCAAAAGTACCTCACTTGGCACAGTTTACCTTCTCATGACACAACAATTAAAAAAAAGCTGGACAGCACAACACATTGGCAAAGACATTTTGCAAGACAGGCACCTCGACTCACAAGCATACCTTGGAAAAAAGAAATATCACATGGAAATTGTGTGTCAAACATGAACTAACACCCAGGCTGCACAAGCTACTCATTGCAGTTTTCTTAACTTGACCAGACAAGGCCCTGCTCAACTACTCTGGCATTGAAGTTTGAGCTGCTGAGGCCAGTGGCTGGATCAGACAATCTCCAGGAAGCCCCTCTAAAACCAAACTCTGTAATTATCTCCTGCTCCATCACTCACAGATACAACTTACTTCTGCTCCTACAGCCAGCTGCATCAGACACAGGAGAGAGTCTGTGGAGCTGCAAAGCAACCAGAGAGCTTTCTGGGCACACCTTGCTTTTTCTAAAAAGGCTCTTAAAAGTCACATATTTTACGTTAGTCTTTCACCAAAACTTCTCCCTATTGCATGGTGCAGCATGCTAGGTCTCAGCTGCTGAGCAGCCAATGTACCTCTACTCTCAACATTACCACAGATAATACTGGTCCCAGAACTCAGCCATTAGCAACCTGCACTTGCCAGATTAAACACCATAAAAATGTAAAAGCAGACAATCAATTAGCCGAGTGATTCATCTGTCACTATCAATCACGCATCATGCAGATGCAAGTTCAAAGGCTCCCTCTCTGCCATCAGAGAAAAAAAGACTATGGTTAGGTACTTGATTTTCCCCAGTACAGGCTCCTGACCCTCCTGCAAGGACGCTCACAGAATCACAGAATGTTAGGGGCTGGGAAGGACCTCAAAAGCTCACCCAGTCCAACCCCTGCCACAGCAGAATCACCTATTCCACAGCCCCCCGAGCAGCCTGTTCCTGTGTTCTGTCACCCTCACAGTGAAAAACGTTTCCATGGAACTTCCTATGCCTCAACATCCACCCACTGTTCTTGTCCTGTCATCAGGCAACACCAAGAAGTGCTTGGCTCCATCCTCCTGACGCTCACCTCTTACATATATAGAAACATTGATGAAGTCACCTCTCAGTCTCCTCCTCTCCAAGTTAAAGAGCCCCAGCTCCCTCAAGCATTCCTCAGAAGAGAGCTGTTCCACTCCATAATCGTATTTGTGGCTCTGCACTGGACTCTCTCAAGCACTTCTGTGTCCCTCTTGAACTGGGGGGGCCCCAGAACTGGACACAGCACCCCAGATGTGGCCTCACCACGGCAGAGTAGAGGGGCAGGAGAACCTCTCTCGACCTACTAGCCACAGTCCTTCTAATGCACTCCAGAATGGCACTGGCCCTCCCGACTGCAAGAGCACATTGAGGTGGTCACAGGGCTTAATGGTGGGGAGCAGCCTCCTCTGGGACACCAATCCACACCCTCTACTGCCAAGGGCCCAAGGGACATGTCTCAGCTCAGCATGGGGTGTCTGGTCCCTGCCTGAGCCATGCTATAGATGTGTCTTCTGTCTCCTGGCTGGAGCTGGGACCGGGACCTGCACTGCAGAGAGCTGCTCTTCTGGATGGAACCCTCAGCCCTCTGTCAGAGCTTGTGCAGAACTCAGCATCACATAGCAGAACTGCAACTCTCCTGTTCTCTGTCACACCATCAGTCAAGGAGCCAAGAGCCTGTTACCTGCCTGAAATACCAGGGCTTTTCCAAATCCCAAACCACTTGAAAGGACACAACACAAAGGATACAAGTACAAATGGGATTTTATTTAATTTTAAGCTATACTTATTTAGTATGCTAGATTTTGTATGCTGGATCTTGAAGGCTGTTAGGGGTTTTTTTAAGGTTTGTTGGGGTTTTTTTTGTTAGACTTCTAAGGCTGGTCAGGTTTTTTCATTAGATGTTCTGGGTTTGTTAGATTTTTTTGTTATTTAGATATTGTATGTTTGTTAGATTTTGGGGGCTAGATTTTTTTTTATGTTTGTTAGGGTTTTCTGTTTGATTTTTTGTGATTGCTAGGTGTTACATGTTGGTTAGATGTGTTTGGTTAGGATGCGAGGGCAATCTGGCTGCAACATGTCACACCACTCCTCTGATCTGTCTGGCTAGGCAGGTGTCCCCTTCCTCTCTCACCGCTCCATGTGCATCTCTCCCAAGGGGAGGTATCTGCACTTCTCTGCTAGAACTTCCAAACAAGCTCAAGGTCCATTTTTTGGTTACGTTTTTTGGGTTTGTCTTGGTTAAGAGGTTTTAGGTTTGGTTAGATTTTTTTGGGTAGAATTTAATGCTAGTTAGGTTTTCTATGTTAGATTTTTTGGGGTTAGATTTTTCTAGGTCAGTCAGGGTTTTTTTGTTGTTGTTACATTTTCTAGGTCAGTTTTTAGGTTAATTAGGGTTTTTTGGTATATATTTTGGTTAATTTTTTAATGCTTCTTAGATTTTTTTTGTTATTTTTTAGATTAGTTAGGGGTTAGCTTCCCTCTCAAAGCTGCACACTCAGTCAAATAGGAGACCTTCCCTGATAGAGACAGTACCATTCATCGGTCAAGGGTATACAGTAGCTGTTCTCCCCTCCTAAAACCTACAAACAAGCTCAAGGTCCATTTTTTGTTAGATTTTTTGAGTTTGAGCAAGAGTTTTTAGATTTTGTTTGGTTAGATTTTTGTTTGTTTGATAGGGGTTTTCTGGTAGAATTTAATGTTAGTTAGGTTTTCCATGTTAGATTTTTTTATTGTTAGATTTTTCTAGGTCAGTTTTTAGGTTAACTAGATTTTTTTGTTTTTTTTTTTTTTTTTTAGGTCAGTTAGGGGGGGTTGGTAGATGTTTGGGGTTTTTTTTGTTAGATTTCTCAAGTTTTTAAGATTTTTTAGGTGTGTTATATTTTCCAGGATA
>WAAF01010468.1:0-14626 GCA_013400475.1 Tricholaema leucomelas
AGAAACCCTACAGAGAAGCTTACAAGAAAGCTTGAGAGTCTGAGGAGCTAGGGCTCTTTGGAGAGCAGGAGACTGAGAGGTGACCTCATTCATGTTGATAAATGGAGCCAGGTTCTGCTGGGTGATGCCCAATGACAGGACAAGGGGCACTGGGTGGAAGCTGAGGCATAGGAAGTTCCATGGAAACATGAGGGGGAATTTTTTCCCTGAACAGACTGCCCAAGGAGGGTTGTGGAGTCTCCCTGTCTGGAGATATTCAAGACCTGCCTGGATGTGCTCCTGTGTGATCTGCTCTAGGTGATGCTGCTCTGGCAGGGGGGTTGGACTGGCTGAGCTTTGGAGGTCCCTTCCAGCCCCTGCCATTCTGTGAGCCTGTGAAATTTCTCCCCCCAGAAGGTTGCCAAGCTCTTGAACAGGGAAGTGTTCTTGGAACCATCCTCCTTGGAGGTGTTCCAAAGCCATGGAGTTGCAGTGCTGAGGGACATGGTCTAGTGGTGACTTGGCAGTGCTGGGTTCATGGTTGGATTGGATGATCTTGAAGATCTTTTCCAGCCTGAACAATTTTTTGACTCTATCAGCCAAAAAGCAGGAGAAAATCCCCTCCAAACTGTGAGCTGAAAGAGATGTCACATCAAGGCTTGAGATAAATTTGCCTCCTGGAATAAACCTGGCTGCTACTCTTGGGAGGATTTACTCCTTTTGGATGCCTACCAGGAAAGGAGCTGAGGCCACACACAGAAATTATCTTCCACTTAATTTACTACATGTACCTTGGGCTACCTGTGGCTGGCAGAAGCTGCAGGAGGAGATGTCCAGGTTCAGCCCAGCAGATCAATGACATTCCTGAAGCCAGGGCAGCACCTAAAGTATCTCCCATGGCTGGCAGAAGCTGCAGGAGGAGATGTCCAGGTTCAGCCCAGCAGATCAATGACATTCCTGAAGCCAGGGCAGCACCTAAAGTATCTCCCATGGCTGGNCCAGTAGCTCTGCAGAGTTTATTTACCCAGGACTGGCAGCTTCTGCAGGAGAAGACCAGTTTTAGAGTCATTGCTTTGCTGGCCCTGGTTAAATTTGATCTGAACCTTAGAATCATAGAATGGGTTTGGTTGGAAAAGACCTTGCAGACTTTCATCAGGTCCACCCATTCTCTAACATCAGGTCCACCATCAGGTCCAACCATTCTCTAACTCTACCCAGGCTGGTGCTAAATCATGTCCCTCAGCACCACATCTCTGCTTCTTTAAACACCTCCAGGGACAAAGATTCAACCTGGGCAGTGTTGGAGAACCCTTTCAGTGAAGAAGTTTCTTCTAATGTCCAACCTAAACCTCTCCTGCTGCAACTTGAGGCCATCTCCTCTTGTCCGGTCATTTCATAGAACCATAGAACTGTTGAGGTTGGACAAGAGCTTAGAGATCATCAAGTCCAACATATTACTAAGGAGAAGAGCCCAATCCCCACTTCACTTCAACCTCATTTCAGGTAGCTGTAGAGAGTAAGACAATTTCCCCTCAACCTCATAGAATGGTTTAGGTTGGAAGGGAACTCAAAGCTCAGCCAGTTCCAACCCCCTGCCATAGGCATGGACACCTCTCACTAGAACAGGTCACTTAAGGCCTCATCCGACCTGGCCTTGAACACCTCCTAGGAGGTTGTGGATCACAGAATCAGAGAATGTGATCTTTGTGGACCACAGAATGTGATCTTTGTGGATAACAGAATGTGATTCTGTGATCCACAACCTCCCTGGGCAACCTACTCTAGTGTTTCATCACCCTCACTGCAAAGAACTTCTTCCTAACATCCAGTTTCAGTCTCCTCTCTGCCACTTTGAACCCATTACATCTCTGGGGAGAAGGACCTGGGCTTCTTCAGGCTGGGTTTAGTTACTCCACATGCAGAGGTTGTGGCTGCTTCCTCCCTGGAGGTGTTCAAGGCTTCATCTAACCTGGCCTTGAACATCTCCATGGGCAGAGCTGGCACCCAGCTGGCACATGGATCTGGCTGTCTTTTTAGGATGAGATATGGTCCTTCTGGAGCTGGCAGCCTCCTCTAGAGAGGTGCCAACCCATGACAATCATAGAATCAACCAGCTTGGAAGAGACCTCCAAGCTCATCCAGCCCAACCTAGCACCCAGCTCTATCTAGACTACCAGACCATGGCACTAAGTGCCTCATCCAGGCTTTGCTTCAACACCTCCAGGGATGGGGACTCCCCCACCTCCCTGGGTAGCCCAATCCAATGCCAATCACTCTGAGAAGGAGAGTAAGAACACAAGCCATAAAGAAATCCTACCTGATCATCCTTCTAGAAGGCAGTAAAACACTTCACACCCTTTCTCCTCATTTCGTTCAGCCACGAAAGCTGGAAGAAAGATGGATGAGCCTCACAAATCCTCACCATCAACAAGCCCATCTCTCCTGCTACAATATCCTATGACAGCTGTAAAGCCTCTGATTAAGGCATCCAAGAGCTCTGACAGCACCAGAGGTACCACACTCAGCAGCTCCTATAGAATCAGCATGGAAAAGCAATTCCAGGGAGAAGGCAGAGATTAGCAGCAGCATTTTGAGCAGCTTTACCGCACTGTCACTGGGGGTTGTTTTTAATGAAAGCTGGAGCCTGGCAGATTAAAGAAGCATGGCCCAGAAAGGGCTGACAAAATTGAGAAGATCCATCAGATTAATTGCCAGGCTTACAGGAGCTAGGCCAGTTATTAGAAACAAAAGCCTTGGGCCACTTGCTGCTGGACTTATGATCTCTTCCCATCTCCAGTTTGCTCCAGCTTGTGAAAGCCTGGATGGGGCACTTAGTGCCATGGTCTAGGTGACTGGACAGGGCTGGGTGCTAGGTTGGACTGGATGAGCTTGGAGGTCTCTTCCAACCTGGTTGGTTCTATGATTCTATTCTAACCAATTCATGGGGACGGTGTCAAGTCCAACAGAAGTTTGCCTGCAGCCCTTTGCTGCTGCCTGCTGGACATGCTCGCCAGATGTCTACCAGATGAGCTTTTGGAGGCCTGGAAAGATGTGAGCAGCATAGAATCAAAGAATCATGGAGTCAAGAGAGTCATGGAATCACAGAAACATGGAATCACAGAACCATAGAACCAAAGAATCATGGAATCAGAGAAACATGGAATCACAGATACATGGAATCATAGAATCATGGAATCACAGAACCATAGAACCAAAGAATCATGGAATCACAGAAACATGGAGTCATAGAGTCAGGGAATCACAGAACCATAGAACTAAAGAATCATGGAATCATAGAGTCATGCAATCACAGAATCATGGAATCACAGAATCATAGAACCAAAGAATCATGGAATCAGAGAATCATGGAATCACAGAAACATGGAATCATAGAGTCATAGAATCACAGAACGATAGAACCAAAGAATCATGGAATCATAGAGTCATGCAATCACAGAATCATGGAATCACAGAATCATAGAACCAAAGAACCATAGAATCAAAGAATCATGGAATCACAGAAACATGGAATCACAGAACCATAGAATCACAGAACGATAGAACCAAAGAATCATGGAATCATAGAGTCATGCAATCACAGAATCATAGAATCATGGAGAATCACAGAATCATAACCATAGTGTCATGGAATCATAAAACCAAAGAATCATTGAATCATGGAGTCATGGAATTATGGTGTCATGGAATCACAGAGTCATGGAATCACAGAATCATAGAACCAAAGAATTATGGAATCATAGAGTCATGGAATCACAGAATCATAGAACCAAAGAATTATGGAATCACAGAGTCATGGAATCATAGTGTCATGGAACCACAGAGTCATGGAATCACAGAGTCATAGAACCAATGAATCATGGACCCAAAGAATCATGGAATCACAGAGTCATGGAATCACAGAATCATAGAACCAAAGAATTATGGAATCATAGAGTCATGGAATCACAGAATCATAGAACCAAAGAATTATGGAATCATAGAGTCATGGAATCACAGAATCATAGAACCAAAGAATTATGGAATCACAGAGTCATGGAATCATAGTGTCATGGAACCACAGAGTCATGGAATCAGGAATCACAGAACCAAAGAATGGTGGAATCATAGAACCATGGAATCACAGAATCATAGAGCCAAAGAATCATGGAATCAGGAACCACAGAAGCAAATAAAGGTGGAATCATAGAACCATGGAGTCACAGAATCATAGAGCCAAAGAATCATGGAGTCACAAAATCATTTTGGTTGGAAAAGCCCTTTAAGATCATCAAGTCCAGCTGATAAGCCATCACTGAACCATGTACCTCAGCACCATATCTACATAGCATTTCAATCCCTCCAGGAATAGGACTCCACCACTGCACTGGACAGCCTGGGCCAGGGCTTGGCAACCCTTTCAGGGACAAAATGGTTCCTTGTGTCCAAGCTATGGACATTAGCTTCTGTGATTCTGTACATCCACCACTGACATTTGGTGTCCATGTAGCTCAGGGCAAGAAAGCATCAGGATTTCTGCAGCTGCCTTGGCTGAGCACAGAGGCCTCTCAATGACGTTGGGCTTGCCAGCACTCAAACCCTGGCATCTCAGGCTTTTAGGGGAGTCCCTCAAGAAATTCACAACTTCACTCTTATTACTTCAGAGGTTTTGCAGTGCCCAGAGTCTAGAAATTAATCTGGCCAAGCGGTGCCCCAGGTTCACGAGCAGCGCGAGAGAGGAGATTGATAAAGCCATCAGCCTGGTAGAGCAACAACTCACCTGCCTCAGTGTGGCTTGGATCAGCTTCATCCCTGAGTTTAGCTCCTACTGACATTAGAATCATAGAATCACAGAATGCTTTGGGTTGGAAGAGACCTTAAAGATCATCTAGTCCCATGGGCAGGGACATGGCCCACTAGACCAGGTCTCAAAGGCCACATCTGACCTCCCCTTCAATAGTTCCAGGGAGGAGGCAACCACAACCTCCCTAGGCAACCTGTTCAGTGTCTCATCACCCTTACTTTAAAGTATTTCCCCCTTAAGGCCAGTCTAAATCTCCCCTCCTCCATCTTAAAGCCATTCTCCCTCCAAACCCTTGAAAAAAGTCCTTCCCCAGCTTTCTTGTAGCTCCCTTGCAGGTAAAGGACAATTGACACTGAACAAACCCAATACAGATGATATCAGTGGGGGCATCTTCAATGGTTGAAGTCAATGAGCTTAAAGACCTTTCCCAACTGAAACAGTTCTGTGAATCTGTAATCCCTGTCCTCATGGTTGGTACTGGTGGCAATCTCAGAACATCTCATTTCATAGAATCATAGCATCACAGAGTCATAGAGCCATGGAATCATACAACTGACCTCTAACATCATCCAGTCCAACCATCAACCCAACACCACCATGGCCATTACCATTAAGATGATCCAGTCCAACCTTCAATCCAACACCACCATGGCCATTATCATTAAGATGATCCAGTCCAATCATCAATCCAACACCACTATGGTCATTGCCTCTGACATCATGCAGTCCAACCATCAACCCAGCATCACCACGGCCATTACCTCTAAGGTCATCCAGTCCAACCACCAACCCATCACCACCATGGCCATTACCTCTAAGATCATCCAGTCCAACCACCAACCCAGCACCACCATGGCCATTACCTCTAAGGTCATCCAGTCCAACCACCAACCCAGCACCACCATGGCCATTACCATTAAGATCATCCAGTCCAATCACCAACCCAGCACCACCATGGCCATTACCTCTAAGATCATCCAGTCCAATCACCAACCCAGCACCACCATGGCCATTACCATTAAGATCATCCATCCAATCATCAATTCAATGCCACCATGGCCATTACCTCTGACATCATCCAGCCCAACCTTCAATCCAACACCACCACAGCCATTAAACCCTGTCCCAAAGTGCCATGTCCACAGGTTTCTTAAGCACCTCCAGGCATGGTGACTCCACCACCTCCTTGGGCAGCCTGTTCCAATGCCTGACCGCTCCTGCAGCAAAAAAAAAAATCATTCCTCATCTCCAACCTCAAACTCCCCTGACACAATTCCAGGCCATTTCCTCCCATCTCTGCCTTGTTTACAACAGCTTCAGCAGTATTGATAAAATGCCATCTCATGGGTTAAAAGATTGAGTAATGAGGAACCAAGAGAGCTCATCTGACCTCAGGAGAATGCTTGCTTCAATTTCCTGCCAAACAACCATTCCCCTCTCTGCAGCTGATTCCCAGGGACCTGCAGCTCCACCATTCACCTTCCTAACGAGCTCATCATCCAGAGCAGTGCTTAAACTCAATTACCACCACGGATGCCTAGGTGATGGGAGCCTACAGGAAGGCTGGGGAGGGACCATTGACAAGGTCTGGGAATGTCAGGACGAGGGGGAATGGGTTTAAGCTGGCAGAGGGGAGATTTAGACTGGATGTTAGGAGGAAGTTCTTTACAGTGAGGGTGGTGAGACACTGGCACAGGTTGCCCAGGGAGGTTGTGGATGCTTCCTCCCTGGAGGCGTTTAAGGCCAGGCTGGATGAGGCCTTGAGCAACCTGCTCTAGTGGGAGGTGTCCCTGCCTATGGCAGGGGGTTGGAGCTGGATGATCCCTGAGGTCCCTTCCAACCTAAACCATTCTATGATTCTATGATTCTATGATGCAGGAGGTGCTCTGAAACTCAACCCTCTTCTCCATTAGGTGTCCTTCAGGCTCATTATTTCTCACTGTAGATCATGCACCAGTGAAAACAACATCATTTGAGTCCCTTCAGGGGGCCTACAAGAAAGACCCTTCCAACCCAACCCATGCCTACAAAAAAGCTGGGGAGGGACTTTTGAGGCTGTGAGGTAGTAATAGGATTGGGGCAATGGAAGAAAGATGGAAATGGTAGATTCAGATTGGATGTTAGGCAGAAGTTCTTCACCATGATACCTTCAGTATCTGAAGGGGGCTACAAAAAAGCTGGGGAGGGACTTTTTAGGCTCTCAGGGAGTGACAGGAGTGGGGGGAATGGAGCAAAGCCTGAGGTGAGGAGATTGAGACTGGATGTGAGGAGGAAGTTGTTCAGCATGAGAGTGGTGAGAGCCTGGAATGGGTTGCCCAGGGAGGTGGTTGAGGCCCCATGGCTGGAGGTGTTTCAGGCCAGGCTGGATGAGGCTGTGGGCAGCCTGCTCTAGGGTAGGGTGTCCCTGGGCATGGCAGGGGGGTTGGAACTGCCTGATCCTTGTGGTCCCTTCCAACCCTGACTGATTCTATGTTTCTATGATTCTATTTGGTTGGGAAGAAAACGTTTCCCCTTGCAGGTGGATTTAAAACATCAGTTTGTCTTCAGCATCTTCTGCTCATGCAAGATTTGAGCTCATGTAGACCAGACATGGGGTTTCTAATTGCTTATGAATCCCAGAATCCATGGTAGGAGTTGGAAGGGACCTCTGGAGATCATCCAGTCCAACCCCTCTGCTAAAGCAGGGCACCCACAGCAGCTTGCCCAGCAGCACAGTGACCTGGTGGCTTTGGAAGCTCTGCAGAGAAGGAGACTCCACAACCTCTCTGGGTAGCCTGATCCAGGCCTCCAGCACCCTCACACCAACCAACCTTCTCCTCCTCTTCAGGTGGAACCTCCTGGATTCCAGTTTGTGCCCATTACTCCTTGTCCTGGCACTGGGCACCACTGACAAGAGTCTGGCCTCATCCTCTTGCTCCCCAGAAGTCCTTTATCTCTTGCTGAGCCTTGCTCAGATCCCCTCTGGGGCTGCTCTACTGCAGGCTCCACAGCCCCAGGGCTCACTTCAGGTCTCATTAAGATTATCTGCAGAAGGAAAGGTACAAAGGAGACTGAATGGATGCTTCACTGGCTGCTTGCAGAGCCTGCTTGAGCTCATCAGCTGGAAATTCACAATCTCCAGGTCTTACTGCACCACAGCATCTTCATGACCTGGAGCAAGTAGCCCCTCCAATGTGCAGATGTGCAAAGGAGAGGTACTGTGAGGTGACTTTTACCAATTGATGGTGATGAAGAGCTAAAGGGGGAAAGGTAAGACAATGAGACCAGACTCCTGTCAGTGGTACCTAGAAACAGGACAAGGGGCAATGGGCCCAAACTGGAGCCCAGGAGGTTTCATCTGAAGAGGAGAAGAAACTTGTTTGGTGTTAAACTGCTGGAGCCCTGGAGCAGGCTGCCCAGAGAGGTTGTGGAGTCTCCTTCCCTGGAGAGCTTCCAATCCCAGGAGATAGGAGACCAGACTCCTGTCAGTGGTGCCTAGCAACAGGACAAGGGTCAGTGGGCCCAAACTGGAGCTCAGGAGGTTTCATCTGAAGAGGAGAAGAAACTTGTTTGGTGTGAGAACTGCTGGAGCCCTGGAGCAGGCTGTCCAGAGAGGTTGTGGAGTCTCCTTCCCTGGAGAGCTTCCAACCCCAGCTGGCCATTGCGATGCTGAGCAAGCTGCTGCTTTAGGGTAGGGGTTAGACTGAAGAATCCCCAGAGGTCCTCTCCAACCCCCAGCAAGCTGTGATTCTGTAGTGAAACCCTCACCCTTGAACCATTTCCCTAGCTGCAAGCGTGGCTGGAGGCTCCTGGCTGCAGTAGGCTCCCACCGATGCGAGCAGGAATCGGTTTTCAAGCTTCCACTAGGCAAAGCTTCCCTAGAATTTGCTAAACTCACACAATAGTCTGTGTATAAAAAAAGGCAGATCTAAGTATGGAAGTCACTGCCTCAATATAATTGGCCTTTTAGATTAAAAGGTTCTTGTAATAACCTTTTTCTAAGAAGCAGGGAGTGGAGGGGGGGGGAGAAAGTCATAATTACAGAGCACTGGCACATGACAGATAATGTTCCAGAAGTGGAATATTAACTCTTCCCTGTGTTGCTCTTGGAGCAATCCCTGCCTGGCTGCACAGCCAGCAGTGGGCTACTGATGACAGGCAGAGAATTGAGCCAGGGGAGGTTCAGGTTGGAGATGAGGAACAGTTTCTTTTGCTGCAAGAGTGGTCAGGCAATGGAAATGGCTTGAAATTGTACCAGAGGAGGTTTAAAATGGAGATTAGGAATAATTTCTTTGCTGCAGGAGTGGTCAAGCATTGACACAGGCTGCCCAGGGAGGTGGTTGAGTCATAGCTGGAGGGGCTCAAGAAACCTGTGGCCAGGGCACTTTGGGATATGGAGAGCAGCCCTGGGGGTCTGGGGTGATGAAAAGCTCAGCATGAGCCTGCAGTGTGAGTGCAGCCCAGACAGCAACCCTGTGCTGGGCTGCAGCAAGAGCAGTGTGGCCAGGGAGGGGATTCTGCCCCTTGGCTCTGCCCTCCTCAGACCCCACCTGCAGTCCTGGGTGCAGTTCTGGAGCCCCCAACACAAGAAGGACATGGAAGTGTTGGAGCCAGTCCAGAGGAGGCCACCAAGATGCTGAGAGGGCTGCAGCAGCTCTGCTNCAGGTTGGATGAGACCTTGAGCGACCTGTTCTAGTGGAAGGTGTCCCTGCCTATGGCAGGGGGTTGGAACTGGCTGAGCTTTGAGGTCCCTTCCAACCTAAACCCTTCTATAATTCTATGGTTAATGGATGTGGTGGTGCTGGGTTGAAGGTTGGACTGGATGACCTTGGAGGTCTTTTCCTCCTCAAACAATTCTCTGATAAAAAGTTGTATGAAGAACAAAACAGATGGCTTGAGCCAGAGCTTCTTCCACTGCAGGCTCCTGTCTGTTTTCTACATACAGCTGTAACTTCAGATGGGCATCAGAGCAGGACCAAAGGCCAGGAGGAGCAGTGCCTGTCCTCGATAGCATCACAGCTGCTCCTAAAGTGGCCTTACTGCTCCTCAGCCTCGCTTCACAGACTTCCTGTCTGTGATGTGTCAGGTGATAGAATGAGAGGAAATGGCCTGAAACTGTGCCAGGGGAGGTTTAGGTTGGAGATGAGGAACAATTTCCTCAGGGGTCAGTGCTGGGACCAGTGCTCTTTAACATCTTTGTCGGTGATATGGACAGAGGAATTGAGTGCACCCTCAGCAAGTTTGCAGATGACACCAAGCTGTGTGGCACAGCTGACTTGCTGGAGGGCAGGGATGCCATCCAGAGGGACCTGGACAGGCTGCAGAGGTGGGCCCAGGCCAACCTCATGACGTTTAACAAGGCCAAGTGTAAGGTCCTGCACCTGGGTCGGTGCAATCCCAGGCACAGATACAGGCTGGGTGATGAATGGCTGGAGAGCAGCCCTGAGGAGAAGGACCTGGGGGTCTGGGTCGACGAGAAGCTCAACATGAGCCGGCAGTGTGCACATGCAGCCCAGACAGCCAACCGAGTGCTGGGCTGCATCAAGAGAAGTGTGGCCAGCAGGGCAAGGGAGGTGATTCTCCCCCTTTACTCTGCTCTCGTCAGACCCCACCTGGAGTACTGTGTGCAGTTCTGGAGCCCCCAATACAAGAAGGACATGGAACTGCTGGAGCGGGTCCAAAGGAGAGCCACGAAGATGATCAGAGGGCTGGAGCACCTCTGCTATGAGGACAGGCTGAGAGAGTTGGGGCTCTTCAGCCTGGAGAGGAGAAGGCTTCGAGGAGACCTTATAGTGGCCTTCCAGTATTTGAAGGGAGCCTACAGGAAAGCTGGGGAGGGACTATTTACACGGTCTAGTAATGTTAGGACGAGGGGGAATGGGTTTAAGCTGGAAGAGGGGAGATTTAGACTGGATGTTAGGAGGAAGTTCTTTACAGTGAGGGTGGTAAGGCACTGGAACGGGTTGCCCAGGGAGGTTGTGGATGCTTCCTCCCTGGAGGTGTTTAAGGTCAGGCTGGATGAGGCCTTGGGCGAGCTGCTCTAGTGGGAGGTGTCCCTGCCTACGGCAGGGGGTTGGAGCTGGATGATCCTTGAGGTCCCTTCCAACCTAAACCATTCTACCATTCTATGATTCTATGATTCTATGATAATTTCTTTGCTGCAGGAGTGGTCAGGCACTGGCACAGGCTACCCAGGCAGGTGGTGGAGTCACCATCCCTGGAGGTGCTCAAGAAGTGCATGGGCATGAGAAGTGGGGACATGGTTTAATGGGTTGGTGGTTGGACTGAGTGATCTTAAAGGGCTTTTCCACGATTCTGTGATGCTCTTTTGCCCAGCTGCCCTGTTATAGAATTCTAATTCAAATTCAGCCCAGGAAAAGAGTGAGAAACTATGGCTGCATCTTCACAAGGACCTCTTAAATCACCAAGGAGAAATTCATCACTGTGCTTGGTGCCCTCAGCCCAAGAAGGACATTGAGGGGCTGAAGAGTGTCCAGAGAAGAGTAACAAAGCTGGTGAAAGGGCTGGAGAACAGGGCTGGGAAGGAGCAGATGAGGGAGCTGGGGGGTGTTCAGCCTGGAGAAACAGAGGTCTGGGGAAGACTCTCTACAGTTCTCTACAGCTCCCTGGAAGGAGGTTGGAGTGAGGCAGGAGTTGGTCTCCCAAGGAACAAGTGGTATGACAAGAGGAAATGGCCTCAGGTTGCATCAGGGAAGGTTTAGGTTGGACATGAGGAATAATTTCCTCCCCCAAAACATCATCAAGCCCTTGCCCAGGCTGCCCAGGGCAGTGGTGGGGTCCTCAGCCCTGCAGAGCTTTTAAAGCCTTATAGGTGTGGTGCTGAGGGCCATGGTTTGGCAGCGCTGGATTCGCGGTTGGATTGGATGATCTAAAAGACCTCTTCCAACCCAAACAATTCCATCCTTTCATGATCCCATGTGCCAGTGCTTTAAGAAAGATCAGGATGCAAAGCCAGCCATGCTTCTGGGTTCCATTAACCTCATGTGACAAGGGGTGTCATAGCAGATGGCTGTCAAAGCAGCCAGCACAGGGCAGGTGTTGGTCCTGCAGCCAGCTGTGAATTTGTGCTTCAGGAACCCCGGGCAGCACCAACAAAGCATCATCCAGCTCCCATCAGCATCTCCTGGGCTTAGGTTGTTTGCAAGGACCAGCAGGGACATGTTGAGATGTTTCTGCCATCTCCACCTGACACAACACCCCCCGAGGCCACATCCTTTGCCCTGGCTCTTCTGCCCGTCATTGAAGCGCCCGAGTTGACCTTCCCGACGCTGCTCATCGATGCTGTGCCAGATGCTGTCGCTGCACTCTGGGTTTAGAGCTGTCTGATGGGTTTGTTTTTTTCTTCATCGTGGCCTCAAAGCATTTCTGGTTGGTTGGAGAGAGAATTTTAACAGGAGGTGACTGGTTTGCATGGGTGAATGGCAGCACTCCGCCCTCTAACACCGAGATCAGAGGGACATTGCTCACACTTCTCTTCACTGCCAGGTGTGAATGACTCTGGCAGTTAAGCTTTATAACTTATCCATCACAGTCCTTTGCTACTCAGCAGGATGATGAAGGTCAGGCTGCCCAGGGAGGTGGTGGAGTCGCTATTCCATGAAGGTGACATCTGCAGCAGCTCTGCTATGAGGACAGACTATGAGAGTGTGCTGGGCTGCAGTAAGAGCAGTGTGGGCAGCAGGGCAAGGGAGGGGATTCTGCCCCTTGGCTCTGCCCTCCTCAGACCCCACCTGCAGTCCTGGGTGCAGTTCTGGAGCCCCCAACACGAGAAGGACATGGAAGCGTTGGAGTGACTGCAAAGGAGGCCACAAAGATGCTGAGAGGGCTGCAGCAGCTCTGCTATGAGGACAGGCTGAGACAGTTGGGGCTCTGCAGCCTGGAGAAGGCTTGGAAGAGACCTTTGAGTGGCCTTCCAGTATCTGAAGTGGGCTGCTGGAGAGGGACAATTGACAAGGTCTGGTAATGAGAGGATGAGGAGGAATGGGTTTAAAGTGGCAGAGGGGAGATTGAAACTGGATGTTAGGAAAAGGTTCTTTGCAGTGAGGGTGGTGGGATACTGGCACAGGTTGCCCAGGGAGGTTGTGGAGGACAGAAGCATGGTATGGGATCTTTGATCCTTAGAATCATAGAATCAATCAGGTTGGAAGAGACCTCCAAGCTCATCCAGTCCAACCTAGCACCCAGCCCTGTGCAGTCAACCAGACCATGGCACTAAGNCCCCCAGCTCCCTCAGCCTCTCCTCACAGGGCTATGCTCCAGGCCCTTCACCAGCCTTGTTGCCCTTCTCTGGACACCTTCCAGAACCTCAACATCTCTCTTGAATTAAAGACCCCAGAACTGGACACAGCACTCAAGGTGTGGCCTGACCAGAGGCAGAATAACCTCTCTTGTCCTGCTGGCCACACGGCTCCTGATCCAGGCCAGGATGCCATTGGAGACTTTCCAAACCCACCTGGATGCATTCCTGTGTGACCTGCCCTAGGTGACCCTGCTTTAGCAGGGAGCTGGACTTGAAAATCTGCAGAGGTCCCTTCCAACCCCTATGCTTCTAAAGCCTTTGAGGTAACCTTTTCCTTTACCTTCCCATTAACCCTTCTCATTTTTTTTTTTCACACTGGTTGCAGCATTGCAGAAAAAAAATGGAACCAGCAACTGAGACAATTAATCATTTCAGTCTAGGCACAGTCCAGTAAATCAGCCAAGTTTTATATCTCTGTTTTTTGAACTCCTGCCCAAGAGCCCAACCGTGGAGCCCATGTGCTATTAATTTGGGGAAAGAGGCTGTTTGCATAGTTGTGTGCTGACCTCAGCAGCCAGCTCAGCCTTGCAGCCCCCCAGGTGCACCCTGGAAAGAGCAAAAGCCATGGCTGAGCTGCTCAGACAGACGAGGAGCTGGTGTGTCAAAACAAATGCCAGGAGTTGGGATTCGTTTCTCTTGCTGGTGCTGGTGAAGCCCAGCCCTTATTCATTTGGCTCTGCATGCTGGAGTTAGCTGCAGGAGACATGGAATCGTAGAATAGAATCATGGAAACAGGCATGGTTGGAAGGGACCACAAGGATCAGCCAGTTCCAACCCCCCTGCCATGGCCAGGGACACCCTACCCTAGAGCAGGCTGCACACAGCCTCATCCAGCCTGGCCTTAAACACCTCCAGCCATGGGGCCTCAACCACCTCCCTGGGCAACCCATTCCAGCCTCTCACCACTCTCATGCTCAACAACTTCCTCCTCACCTCCAGTCCGACTCTCCCCACCTCCAGCTTTGCTCCATTCCCCCCAGTCCTGTCACTCCCTGGCAGCCTAAAAAGTCCCTCCCAAGCTTTTTTGGAGCCCACTTCAGATCCTGGAAGGCCACAAGAAGGTCACCTGGGAGCCTCCTCTTCTGCAGCCTGCACAGCCCCAACTCTTTCAGTCTGTGCTCACAGCAGAGCTGCTGCAGCCCTCTGAGCATCCTCCTGGCCCTTCTCTGGACACACTCCAGCATCTCCACATCCCTCTTAGAATCATAGAATCAATCAGGTTGGAAGAGACCTCCAAGAGACCTCCAAGATCATCCAGTCCAGGCTGAAACAAGGGCAGCATTTCCATCTCATTATTGTTATGGTTCACTAATTCAAGTGAGAAGCTATCTTGTCACCTAGCCAGGGTGTCAGTGTTACTGGCATCACTGGGATTCTGTGGACAGCCCCTGTGGGAGATGGTACCCTGCTGGCTCTTAGCCACCCACCTAGGGTGGCACAAGGGTCCTCAAAGGAAAATCTAATCATAGAATAGTTTGGGTTGAGACAGATCTCCAACACCACACAGTCCAACCACCAGCCCAACACCACCACAGCCATTAAACCAT
>WAAF01010470.1:0-41224 GCA_013400475.1 Tricholaema leucomelas
GTTCCCCCTTGTGTTGAGGCAGAGGCTCTTTCCAAACAAGAAGACTTCACAATCTCTCTGAGGATCCTGTTCCAGTACTATACTATTTAGTAGCAGCTTCTGTAAAATGTTGCTTATATAAGCTCAGTCTCTGCCATAGGGAAGGCTGCTTCTGCCAAGTCTCATTCTACTTTCCAGTGGCCATGTTTTTTAAAGAAGATGCTGCATCTCTTTTTTTAATTGGGCTACAGAGAGAGTTATCAGCATCATCTGGTGATGACAAAAGCGAACAAAAATGCAGTTCATTATACTTTTTTTTTTTTTCTTTTTTGATTTGGGTAGAACATACACATTTTGATCAAGCAAATGTTGATGAGGAGTTTTGGGTTTGGCTTTGGTTCTTCATTTGGAAAGAAATAACTTTCTAGTTTTGTACTAAAATTCATGTGAGATTGCAGCAAAATATTAGGGAGAGTAAAAGAGGTAGACTTTTAAAAATTATTATCAGCATTATTTGCATTCTTTTTTCTTATTCTTGTCAGAGAAAAACGGGTTTAAAATGCACATTTTAGAAGAGGTTTTCTTACCTTCTTTAGCTCATGCTATAGGTAGGAGATTGGAGGTCTAAGTAATGCTTTTTTTCCTGACAATAGTCTCCACATGCCAGATTTCTTTTCCAGGTCTATCAAAAGTGATCTTCTAATCTATTATTTAAGCTTGTGTTTCTTACCAACCTCTTCTTGTGGCTTTAGGGTCAGGTTATTTACATCAGGTTTCCTAACACACAGAATTTATCCACAAAATTATATGGTTAGAAGTTGGTTATGGTTTGTGTATTCATTACAGAATGTAAACAGCATTGTTTCATTTGAGGGTAAAGGTGAAAATCTGTGAAACCTCCCAGCAGAGCCAGACAACAGAAACAATAGCAGGCATCAGCAAGACATTCGAAATACATACTAGTGCAAAGAAGTTTTTGTAGCATTATGTTTTCAGAGGCCTGAGAGTTTATGACAGGGGCAAAAGCACAGAGAAAAGAGGAAAGAAAGAGGGTTGCAAAGGAAGGAACAGGCATGATTTCAATCACTGGGTAACATGAAATAAAGGAGAGGCTCAAAGGACTATTTTTGAAGTTGAACATTACGTAACAAGAACGTAAAGAAGTCAGCAAGGAAACTGCGCCCTCTGAGTCTAGATGTTGGCTTCTTCTCTGGACAATAAATGCAAATACTTCAAATGTCACACTTCTTGTTATTGAAGTACTTGAAATGGTTCATTATTAAGAAACAAAACAGAAATACTCACAATCCATTTTACTTACCTGCATTGTCAGTGACAGTTAAGACAGTTACTGCCATCATTCAAGCCATAAAGCCTGAAGGAAAGCATAACTTTAATCTCATTTGCTGGCTCAATATAAGCCAGTCGTGCCTGTGTGGCCAAGAAGACCAGTGGTATTGTGGCTTGTATCAGAAATAGGATGTCCAGCAGGACAATGGAGGACTATGGGGAAGAGGAAGCTCAGGGCAGACCTCTTTGCTGTCTACAACTACTTGAAGGGAGGCTGTAGCCAGGTGGGGGTTGGTCTCTTCTGCCAGGCAACCAGCAACAGAACAAGAGGACACAGCCTCAAGTCGTGCCAGGGGAGGTCTAGGCTGGATGTTAGAAGAAAGTTCTTCCCAGAGGGAGTGATTTGCCATTGGAATGGGCTGCCCAGGGAGGTGGTGGAGTCGCCGTCCCTGGAGGTGTTCAAGAAAAGCCTGGCTGAGGCACTTAGTGCCATGGTCTAGTGTCGTGGGTTTACTAAAGATAGGCGACAGAAATTGAACTCTCAAATCAAATTGGAGAGAAAATACAGAATTGTATTTAGAGAGAGATACAGCGATAGATCTTACAAAGTGATTTCCCCATCCATGGCAAACCCCCTTGAAGTTTTCCCCATCCCCAAAAAAACTAAATCTACCTTCCCCAGTGCTCCAATCCCCAAACCCCCCCCAATCGCCTCCACCAGCCAAAAGGCCTACTGCTTACATGTTTCTGATAGATTGGCTCCTGCCACACACCCAGGGCAGGAGGAGGAGGAAAAGAGAGCAAACTGACCTTGTTGTGAGCTTATACCAAGATAGCAGAATTATGGGATTGAATCTTCCAGTCCCCAGAAAACTTTTTTAACCCTCTAGCTTCAACCTGGGACATTCCACCTCCATATTCAATCCCATAATTCCTGCTCATCACACTACTCATCTAACTAAAAACAGACTCTACATAATGAACAGTGTCATGCAAATCCTGCATCTTTCCAGTGCTTTTCTTCAAACCCATCTGTCGCTCAGGTCCTGGACACAACTCTTCTCATCCAATGGGACTTCTCAGATGACACTCACTATCTGAAAGGGACTCAATAACAACTTGTACATACTTTGAACTCAAACTGTCTCAGTCCAAGTCAAAACTTCTTTGCAGAACAGACTTGATCTTGTCACCCTCCTGCATTGCCCAACATACATGTCCTGGACTTCCCCCACCAGGAGATAACCACCCCTTGGACAGGTTGTCTCCCCACCCAAAGGCAGAAAACACCCATACAGTTTTCCAACAAATACTTTTCACAAGCAAAGGAACTCTGTTTCCATCTGCATTGTGCTCAGCAGCACTCAACATCAAGTAATGGACAGTCCCAGTCCATTCTCACTCAAATCTTTGCAGCCTGTGCATCCAAGCAACCACTCACTGCAAAGTCTCAATTGCTCACTGCAGATTCTCTTAGAGTCCTTCTCAGCACAATCTGGCTCAGTCCACAGGTGTCTCCAATGGCGTTTCTGCACCCCTGGGGCACTCAAATGGGGCAACTAAGTCCAGTTCAGTTCCATTCTTCAAGCTGTTGCTCCAGTTTGCTTCTCACGCATGCAGGAGTGAAGATCCCTTCGTCACAGATGAATCCCATCTCTCTGTCACAGATGAGTTCCAGTATCTACAAGAGTCCCATGCTTCCACTTGTCTCTTGTACCAGGCCATCCACGACTCCTGAGGGTACTGTCCTGCAGTTCCTCCGCTCTAGCTGCACAATCAGAAGTGAACCTGCCACACCACCAGTCCGTGCCCTTATCTTAACCTTTCCCAGCACCTCTCCCTCCACCTTCTCAACAGACAACTGAAAAGGAGGAAGTTATGGTGGTGGACGAGGAGCAGGCGGCAGAAATGGGAAAAAAACGGGATCAGTGCCGTTCACAGGAGCCACTGTCTGACAAGGAGCGTCCATCCTCACCACTGCCTCACCTGCCAGAGGAGGCGCTACCGTCAGGGCACCCTTGCGGCTGGCCCTGCCGCTTGAAGTCGACTCCAGGGCTGCCGCCACCGCTTCTGCCACTGTTGGAGACGCAGCGGGGATATGCGGGGACACATTGCCTTTTGCCGTTAGTCCTGGCTGGCTACCCTGTGCAGAATCGGCAGGAGTTCTCGGGAAGGGGTGTAAAGCCCCTCCCATGCTCCGTACCGCCACCGTAAAGTTCAGTCAGAGTCGCAGCAGGGGAAGGGGATCCCCATCGCCACTCTCCGCATAATCCCCAACAGGACACACTCCAAATGCAGGCTCGCCGTCTACAGCCTCAGCCTGCCCATACACGCTGCCTGTGCTGGGACAAAAGGGGTACCGAGGCACAGCCGCTTCTTCTGGAGCCGCCGGCTCATCCGCTGAGTTCAGAGTGGCTGCACCCAACAAGAGGATGACCACCAGGGCCACCAGCCCGCCAAGCAGGACGGCGCTGCTTCCGCGTGGCGCCATCTTTGAAACGCTGCCCGGAGCTACGGGACCAAGAGAGGCTACCGGCATGGCCGGAGCCGCCTGCGTTTCCACCGTCTTCGTTTCCACCGTCCGCGGGTTCCAATCAAGAGGGGAAAACACGCAGGGGTTTCCCTGCTCCGCTCTCCCCGACCCCTCCAGCTCGCCTCGTGCAGTGCCGCTGGGTACCCTGCCGTGGGTCAGCAAGAGCCGTGGCCGCTTCAGGGGCGGGGGTCCCATGTCATCAGCCTCAGATCTTTCGACTCTCTTACTGCCACTTCTCTCTCCCTCCTCCGCCACCCAAGAGGGGAGCGGCTCACTTCTCCAAGCCTTCCAGCTCTTCATACCAGCTTCACTAAGAGGCACCAATTTCGTAAGCTTTAATTGTGTATTTTTCTTCAATCTGTGCAAACCGGTAACCATCTCATTCCCCGTAGGGGCCACCAAATTATTCTGTCGTGGGTTTACTAAAGTTAGGCGACAGAAATTGAACTCTCAGATCAAATTGGAGAGAAAATACAGAATTGTATTTAGAGAGAGAGAGATACAGCGATAGATCTTACAAAGTGATTTCCCCATCCGTGGCAAACCCCCTTGAAGTTTCCCCATCCCCAAAAAAACTAAATCTACCTTCCCCAGTCCTCCCCGTGCAATCGCCTCTGCCAGCCATGAGGCCTACTGCTTACATGTTTCTGATAGATTGGCTCCTGCCACACACCCAGGGCAGGAGGAGGAGGAAAAGAGAGCGAACTGACCTTGTTGTGAGCTTATACCAAGATAGCAGAATTATGGGATTGAGTAACAATCTTCTAGTCCCAAGAAAACTTTTTTAACCCTCTAGCTTCAACCTGGGACAGTCTAGTTGATTGGATAGGTCTGGATGCTAGGTTGGAGTGGATGATCTTGGAGGTCTCTTCCAACCTGGTTGATTCTATACTTGTCCCCCTGTATTTGGCATTGGTAAGACCATACTTGGAGTAACCTGTTCAGTTTTAGGCCTCTCACTAGAAGAGACTGAGGTTTTGTAGCATGTCTGTGAAACAATAATGAAGGCACAGAACAATACTTAATGAGGAGTGGCTTATTGCTCTTGACACTTTTAGCCTCTTCTTCCAAGTAGGAAGTGACAGGACAAGAATATATGATCTCAAGTTATACCAGGGAAGGTTTGGACTAGACTAGGAAGAATTTCTAGACTTGAAAGGTTCTCAAGCACTGAAAGTGTGTTACCCAGGGAAGTGATAAAGTCATTATCCCTTTAGGTATCTAAAGTACATGTAGATGCAATGCTTAGTGACACAGTTTAGTGGTGATTTGGCAGTGTTAGGTTAATGGTTGGACTTGATGACCTTAAAGGCCTTTTCCAACCTAAACATTTCTGTATTTTTGTATATTGCAATATGGTTCAGTACTAAATGATTCCAGGAAATACTCTGCAACATTTTTTTTTCCCATGACAAATGTGGAAAAGGTTATCTGTATTATTTCCATAAGACCCAAGAGGAATAATCTAAGAAAATTTCAAGGAGAAAAGAAAGGAATTCTCCATTTCTTTTTTGATCAAAAACTTGGAAATAATTAGACTAAAACAGAGCCAATGAGGAGTAGACATCTGAAATCCTTGCAGACCATCACCTGTGCTGTGTGTTTGCAAGAACCATTTGTATGTTATTAAACCATTTAATAACTTTGGAGGGTTTTTTTATTAGCAAAGCACTCTTTGCAAACTACTGAGCAAACTGGCATCTGTGACAGGAAAAAGATGCAACCAGTAAATGTATCAGCTGCACAAATTCATGTACTATGAGATGAAAGTACTACGAGTGTAGAACTGTTACCACACTCCCTATAGTCTCATTCTCACTTGTTTTTCTGTTATACATGTGTGCTTGGCTGGCAAGTCACTCGATTACAATGTGGGAAGTGTCTAAGTTCAAAGTCAGCCTTACATCTCTGTTTTCCCTTTGGAGATTTTTTTTTCCTTCCCTAGCAGACTTTTTCATGTTTCTACATTTTATTTTTTTTGTTTGAAACAAAGCAATCTAGCTCTTCATTTCAAACAAACTTCTTCACTTCAAACGGACTTCTTCATTTCAAACAAACTTTTTCATTTCGAATCCTGCTGTACATTGTCCCCCCCAGAGGACTAGAAGATGGCTGAAACGAGGTGAAAACAGAGCCAAATATTAAGATAAATTTTTGTTGTTGGTTTCTCAACTGAATAAAAAGCTTCCATGGTTAACACAATTCTACTTGAAAAAGCTCTTGTCGTGAGTGTAGAATAAGCATATAGCACAAAACTCCATGCGGTAAGCGTTTAGTTTCTCAGATGAAACGTCTGCAGCATTTGGGTTCATGATAGCTCCTTGTGTCTGTGCATTGTCAAGGTCTTCTGAGATCCCGTGTCATGCTTTTGATTTGCTCCACCTGGGTTCATGACTTACTTTCCTGTTATCCTGACATGTACATCTCTTCCTTTCTGCATAGCTGCTAGTCGGTGAAACCGCTCGTGCCCATGGGGAGATGCATTTATTCTCTCATTGAAAAGTGTCCTATTTTATGCTTTGGCGCTTGAAATCTGACATGGTTTCAGTTTATTTTACATAAATGTTTTAGGTTTCAGTGGTTTGTAATTTATTCTGTTGCCTCTTGTGTTGTACATGTTAATAAGAAGTCAGTTCTTTCTCTTATCTTCCTCTTATTTAGATCTTTATTCAGGGTTTTCCATTGCAAAGGATGAGTTAGAGGGTGCTAAACTTCTTTTACACTGCATATTTTAAGCAGGAATTCTTCAAAGTGAGTGTTTCCACTGCAGTAACAAAACCTGAATTTGTGAGATGTGTTTGGAAAAGTAATTCTTGTAACTGCATGCTCTATAGGTAATTTCAGTCTATGCCTCAGCTGAGCTAACAACAGGCAGGAATAGTTGGACTGTGGCCAAGGAAGGTACAGGCATGAGAAGTGCAGCACTGTGTTATTGTGAATCTCACGGTACTGAAAACCAGGGAGATGTGTATTCTACCTGTTCTTAAAGCTAAACAAGTCAAACAAAAATGCATTGGTGCTATACAGGAAAACGTGAAAAAATAAATTAATTGAACTTTCCATAGAATTTATTATTGATAATTACTTTTAGACAAGAAGTGCAGCTCACTTGTGACAATCAGAAGTAACTGCATGAAATTAAGAAACAAATGGGAAGAAATCTTTGAGTAGAAACATAAGGAAAAAAAAATTTCCTGTAATATCTTTATTGTTCTCTTTTAACATTCCTTGCCTTTGTAACTTGATTTTAATCTGCTTTCCTGGATTGGTTTCAGCAGCACTGCTGTGGAAGAACTTATGCAGACAGCCAGGACAGACCTCTGATAACTGGACCCCTTCATGCTTAATAACTGGCACTCAGACTTGATTCATCTTCTCCTGAGACAGTAAAGTCCATTGATTTCAGCAGATAGTTGGGCTAGGCTGCTAGTAAGCTGTCATATCAACCACACAGTTACTGGTTTATTGACTTTTTACTCCTCTTTTCTCAGATACATCTTAGAGTGGGTCATGCTAATACATCCTAGACTCGATGTGTTAGCTGTGGGACGCTGTAGCAGTCACAGACGTCTTCTGGCTTGGAAGGGAGTTGCGGGTATGCTAGTGGCAGGTGGTGCAATCTGGCGGGTTTGAATGTTTAATTTGTAGAGTGTCTTAGATGGCTCAGAGTGTTTGAGAATCCTTAACTGCTTCTCCTCACAGCATCTCTGAGAGCTAGGGAATTGCTTTTGTCACTAGTTTACAGCTAGGGAGCTGAATGACAGTGTTAACTGGATTGCCCAAGGTCACATAAGAAATGTAAAGTACAGAAAGAAACTGGCTAGGGCCCTAACCACTGTGTGATCCTCCCTCTACCAGATATAAAGCAAGAATAAGCTAAACCATGAATCTCAGAGGGAGTTTTTCAGGCTCCTTTGGCATAATGTTGTATTTCTAACTGTTCTATTAGTTAAAGTTTTTCCTTTACACTTAACCTAGATGTTCTCTGCCGTAGCCTAAGCCCATTAGTTCTTGTTCTGTCCCCATCGACTAATGAGAATAATTTGTCCCTATCCTCTTTATAGCAGCTCTATGTATTGGTAGACAAATCACGCCTCCCTTCAGTCTTTAGTCTGAACATACCCAGTTCACTTAACCTTTTACCACAGGTCTTATTTTCCAAACTTTTAATCATATTTTGGAGGTCTCCTCTGACCTCTTTCCAATTTGCCTGCCTTTCTGAAAATGTTGTACCTAAAACTAAACATGGCAACCCAAGAAAGGCCTAATAAGTGTTGAGGAAAACAAAATAATTACCTTCCTATTTTACATGTCATATCACTATTGTTGGCATTCAGTATAATGTTTGAGTCTGTGACAGTGTGCTGTTGTGAAATTGTATTTAGTTTTTCATTTACCACAAAGCCAATTGCGTTCATGTGGCATGGCTCTTGTTAACATGCTACTGTTTTCTGTACCCATTGAGCCTGTAAGCAAACTTGCCTTGTTCTTCAAGAAAAGACTGTATGAGGCACTTAGTGCCATGGTCTAGTGATTGGACATGGCTGAGTGATAGGTTGGACTGGATGATCTTGGAGGTCTCTTCCAATCTGTTTGATTCTGTGAAACTATGATTCTATTTCAGAAAAAAATATATTTTAAATACATCAAGGTCATGCTGTGTTGTAAATAGAATAGAATAGAATAGAATCAGTCAGGTTGGAAGAGACCTCCAAGATCATCCAGTCCAACCTATCACCCAGCCCCATCCAGTCAACTAGACCATGGCACTAAGTGCCTCATCCAGTCTTTTCCTAAACACCCCCAGGGACGGTGACTCCACCACTTGAATGTGGTATTCAAGATCCACAAAATATCCCAGAAGGCACATTCTTTGCCTGGTTTTAATTGTGTTAGTTCAAGTTGTGCCATATGTCTTTGTGGTATTAAGTTTTGGTTAGTCATAGAATCACAGAATCAACCAGGCTGGAAGAGACCTCCAAGATCATCCAGTCCAACCTATCTCTCAACCCTGTCCAATCAACTAGACCATGGCACTAAGTGCCCCATCCAGTCTTTATTTGCACACCTCCAGGGGCGGTGACTCCACACAGTTGCTAGTCCTCAGTTTTCTAGATATTTTTGAACTTGTGTAGTGTGCCAGCCAGTATCACTCCAGCCTTGGAAGTTGCTTCAACAACTAATAGTTTCCCCTGGCGACAGGTAGTGTACATTTTTTCAGCATGTAGCCAGATATTAATTATTTAGGTATGGTATTTTATTTACTCAAAATATGAAACATATAATATTTTAATTGTTAAGTATGAAAGGACAGCCTGCCTAAGGCTGAATGTAAAAATCTTGAGTCCTATATTCAGCTATTTTATATATATATATAAAAAGTCCTTGCTAGACAGTAGAAAGCTAAGCTCAAAGACAGATGCTGAGTAGATGCAAAACAAACCTTTTTGAGTGACATATTTGCTTCCCTTGTTCACAAAAGGCCACAAACTCAGTTTCTAATCACACTGCACTTCAACACAATGTACTTTAAGTCAGAGTAAGGGGAGAAAGCAGTTTGTTAAGAACTGCAAGTCAAAACAATCTGTATCACACTTCGGTTGACTTAACATTCTTTTGTTCAAGGCTGCTACTTGATGTTTGTTTAGCTGGGCATTCATCAAAAGAGAGTATGTAACTTTGTTAATTATATTCTGGTAATTGCATACTCACCTTTGACATCTGAGAGGAAACAGAGAAGTAATGTTTCCTTTGTCTTGAGTTAAAGTTTGCATTGTCATCATCTTATGCTGTCTCCAGTAATTACCTTGTGGTTTAGTATTTTGCAAACCATGCAAGCAGTGTGGTTTATTTGCAAAGGTGGATCCGGTGTTAAGGAAGAGCAGCTGGAACATTAGCAGAGATCAAGGTGATGAGGACCACACTAGGCTGATTTAGATAGCATTTAAAGTAATTCACGATGTAAGAAAGTAAGGCCCATAACAGGACATTGTCTGAGGCTCCTCACTGGCATCACAAGAGCTTTGCTCCCAGTCTGATTTATTAATTTTATCTTCATAAGTGGATTCTGTAAAGAGTATGGTAACCTTTGGCTGCCTGGACTGACCAAGGCCATGGAAAGTAGTGCTGTTTAAACTGGAGCCCAACAACCAGCTTATGCTGTCAGAGTTTCTGGATGCTGTAATGCAGCCAGGTCAGCCTTTAAAGGGAGGAAGCACAAGACAAGATGCTGTGCCTGCTTCTTCTCTGCATAATTTACTGTGAAACTTAAAACTCTGGTCCTGTTTAATGGCCCTAACAGTAGAGTTTCTAGGTCAACAACTAAATCAGAGTCATGGCTCTCTATTTGCAGACAAGCCTTATGATTTACAAAATTTAATAAGCTGTCCTCACACAAATTTTTTTTCAAAGGCATGGCTTTTACAGTATATGCCAAGGAAACTGTTAAAGGTATAAATAGCCATCAGTTTAATGAAACTGTAGGGCTTTTGTTTCTTTGGTTTTGGGGTTTGGTGCTTTGTTTTGAAGTTTTTTGTGTGCGTATTTTTTTTTTATTTTTATGTGATACAATATATAAATGGTCTCCAAGTATTGCTAATTCATTAACAATTAATACATTCTAGAGAGCTCTGCTGGCTGGCCATAGTAATACATTAGTGACTTTTCCAGCAACACTCTATATGACAGTGATATTTCTTGGGTAGCAGTGCAGTGAGCTGCTGGCAGCTGGAGGGCAGACACAGTCTCGTCGTAGCCTGTTTCTCCTTAAATGAGGATTGCATGCAGCCAAAGTTCCCTGCTTCACCCAAATGTTAGTTTTCAGTAGTAAGTTCCTACTATATTTTTAAGCAAATAATCTTCTTCTTTTGTATTGATTCCTGTTCAAAGTATAACAAATTATATGTCCTTTAATTAAAAAGACTGATATATATCAAACACCCAAGACTACTTGTACTCAACATTGTACTCAACACTGGTCAGGCCACACCGTGAGTACTGTGTCCAGTTCTGGGCCACTCAGTTCAAGAGAGATGTTGAGATGCTGGAACATGTGCAGAGAAGGGTGACAAAGCTGGTGAGGGGCCTGGAACACAGCCCTGTGAGGAGAGGCTGAGGGAGCTGGGGTTGTTTAGCCTGGAGAAGAGGAGGCTCAGGGGGGACCTCATTGCTGTATACAACTACCTGAAGGGGGGTTGTAGCCAGGTGGGGGTTGGTCTCATCTGCCAGGCAACCAGCAACAGAACAAGGGGACACAGTCTCAAGTTGTGCTGGGGGAAGTATAGACTGGATGTTAGGAGGAAGTTCTTCCCAGAGAGAGTGATTGCCATTGGAATGGGCTGCCCAGGGGGGTGGTGGAGTCACTGTCCCTGGAGGTGTTGAAGAAAAGCCTGGCTGGGGCACTTAGTGCCATGGTCTAGTTGACTGGCTAGGGCTGGGTGCTAGGTTGGACTGGATGATCTTGGAGGTCTCTTCCAACCTGCTTGATTCTATGATACTATGATTCTATGAATATGCCTGACTGGACAAAAGAAAGATATGTACATTTTAATTTCTCACTGAAATTTAGACTTTTGTGAGGACAATCACAGAAAATTCTTTAAGAAATGCAACATTTTATGCATGTGAAAAGCGTTTAATGGCTTTCACATGTAAAAAATATTGCAGTTCTTAAAAGAATAATCTGTTGTGTTGAGTTTTTGCTACTTGGCAAGGCTTCTGTAAGAAGCTTCAGGAAGCTTGCTCAGCTCCAAGTTGGCCAAGGCCAATCAAATCAGCACCTTTTGGATTACATATTTAATAGTGACAAACTTGCTGGGTGAGCTATATTTTTTTAGCAGTTCTCTTATTTTGGAGTGGGACATGAGAGAGCACCATGTTGACAGCAAGGTCAGTGAAGTAGGAGCAGAGGAGGCATGCTGGAGAAGCCTTTCCCCTTTATCCTGTGGTGAGATGGCAGGCTGAGCTCTTGCAGCCCTTAGAGATCAATGGTGGAGAAAAGTTCCACCTGTAGCCCATAGAAAACCCCAAGCTGGAACAGGAAACTGACTTTGAAGAAGGTTGCCACTCTGAGGAAAGTCTGTTCTGAAGCAGCCTCCAGCCTCCATTGCTGAGGACTGCAGCCCATAGAAGAGACCCATGCTTGTGTGAGAAGGTTGTGGAAGTGAGGCCACACTACTGCAGGGGAGAATTGTAAGTAGTTTTCCCCCTGAAGAGGAAGGAATGGCAGAAACAGACTGCGACTGCATGCAACCTGATTCCCTGCCCTCCTTGTATTCCTGTAGGGGAGGAGGCAGCAGATCTGAGCTTGGGAAGAGGAAGGACTGGGTGGGAATTTAAGATTTGATTTTATTTATCATGATCCTTCTCTGATTCAGTTGGGGAATGGATGGGGGTGTGTGTGTGTTTGGAAATTAAATTGGTTTCATTTCCTCAAGTTGAGTCTGTCTTTTGCCTGTCACTGTAATTGGTGAATAAGCCTTACCTGTCCTTTGCCAAGCCTTCAGTCTTTTATTTTCTCCTCATCTCTCCATGGAGGGGTAGAGTGAGTGTCTGCATTGCCTGGTGCTTTGTTGCCCACCTGAGTGGGATTAAACCACTGCACCACTGAATATGCAATCAAATTTCATTAGGTGTAAACTTAACCTATCATATTTACAGACTTTGTGCTCAGCTTCAGAGCTCCTTGCCCTCTCATTTTCTTTCTATTTATGTTTCTTCCTCTCAATTCTTGCTTAGCATTTAGGGGAAAATTTATTAGTCTGTACTTACACCCAGGGACAGACTTTGTTAACATCATAACTTCTCAGTGTGATACTTAGAATCATAGAATTAGCCAGGTTGGAAGAAACCTCCAAGATCATCCAGTCCAACCTAACACCCAGCCCTGTCCAGTCGAATAGATCATGGCACTAAATGCCCCATCCAGTCTTTTCTTGAACACCTCTGGGGACAGCGACTTCCACCACCTCCCTGGGCAGCCCATTCCAATAGCAAATCACTCTCTCTGGGAGAACTTCCTCCTAACATCCACTTACTACATATCAAATATTTGCTGCAAGACAAATGGAGTAAAATTACTTTCATGCAATTCTTCTACTCTGTCTGGCTGTAATTAGACTATTTAAGGAACCTTTGGTCTAAAAAAGTGATAGTCTCTTTCTTGAATTTAAACCATAGGGAAACTAATTCCTTCCACAAGAATATTGGCAAAATAATGGAGCCATTTATTCTTTGAAATTTAAAGCTAAACCCCAAAATGTTCTGCAGTAGAAAAATATTTGCATTCTGGCAAAACCCTCATGCCATATAGTTCTACTTTTCCTGAATTCACCACTGGTTTGTGTTTGTGTTACTTAGTGCAGTTATAACCCTACTACGTGCATCACAGAGCAGAGAAATGTGAAAAATTTCATGGTCTCTGACTTTGTCTTCTAGTGTAGAAAAGTCCAGTTTCCCACTTGAACTTGGGAACATACAGGAAAATGCCATTTGCTTCTGTGGCAAGGCCAAGACACGAAACTCCTCATGGAGGTAACCCAGAGCCACTTGCCTTCCGTTGCAGGACCCTGTTCCTGTTGAAGCTACTTGTGTTTTGGTGTCTGCCATTGTTTAAAGCTTAATGACTCTTCCTCTTTAAGACAGTGTTCCTGGTGCAAAAATAACCAGACATCCCAAGACTTTAAAGCAGTTTGTTTCCTTCGTCCTGTTTCCTGTCTTCTATTGTTCCATCCCTTCTCTTCTCCACATCTCTCCGCCAGCTTTTTCCATTACGCGAATCACTTTCATGCGAATTATTCCTACTGTTTTTCACTCAGCTTAACCCTGAGGGAATATTACCCCTATTTGAAATATACACGTTTTGTTGAGCTCTTTGGGAAGAATGGCCTAAATGTGGTAATAAATGCAAGAAAATAGATCAGTTTTTACCACAACCTACCTGCAATATATTCTTTCCATTGTAGGGAATTTTCACTGATGTATGGCAAAACAAATTGCAATCATTGACTTGTTTTCCACTCTGTGTATTTGAAAAGATAAGTGGCATTCTTATTGTCATTGTTGTTATTAATATTATTAGGAGAAACAAGTTTTAATATCAAGTAACAAATCAAAAGCGTATTGTTTGTATTACAGAAGAACTTCCCTTTATATTTCACTGGTTTGCTGTTTTGCATTATAAATATACAATATACAACTTTTAAGGTTAAGCAGAAAGGAAGATTTTCTTTTCCAAACATCTGTCAGCAACTACATGGAAAAGAAGACAGCACTAGCATAATTTAATGTGCTTTCACTCAGTGAAAAATGTTATTTGGCCATTATGTCATGACATGTACTTTAAGCAAAGCTTTTCTCAGTTGCTATATCTCACGCTGTATGATTTTGCTTCTCTTATACTCGTATTTTTCAGTTTCCTTATTGTTCGAGACTACAAATATGTCAGAAAAGGCTCATAACTGTTATTTATTCTTTTGGCATCCAGGGCTCATTGTGATAAGAACGTGCAGATTCCATACTGCAGGTGGCAGGAGTACCAGTTCCAGGTTTTAGTGAACCTGGAGGTCATCGATGACTGTGCTGCGACACAGCTAGCCAATGATTAAGCAGCAGGTTTGACAGGCTTAGCTGTGGTGAGACCTGTGGACCTGACACATGTCCCTTTCCAGCAGGGGCTGGTGCAGAGCAGTAATAACCACACGTCCCCAAGGGATATGCACATTATTTTCAGATCCCTCCTCCTCTGCATTTGCATTTAATGTAAACATATTATGAAGCTGTTCATATTTTGTTGAGTCAGAAAGGCCTTGAGCAGCCTGCTCTAGTGGGAGGTGTCCCTGCCTATGGCAGGGTTTGGAGCTGGATGATCCTTGAGGTCCCTTCCAACCCAAACCATTCTATGATTCTATGATTCTATGAAAAAGGAGAAAGTCATTGAACAATATTAAATCTGGACTGTGACAATATAAAGGCTCTTGCCTCCTTCAGTGAAATATGCCTAAATTGTAATAGAGTTTCTCACTGAACCCAGTCCTCTTTAATATCTTTATCAGTAATCTGGATGAGAGGATTGAGTGCACCCACACTAAGTTTGCAGATGACATTGAGCTGAGTGACTGTGTCCATGAGCTCGAGGATAGGGAAGCTTTGGAGTGGGATCTGGACAGGTTAGACCAATGGAATGAGGCTAATTGTATGAAGTTCATCAAGGCCAGGTGCCAGGTCCTTGCAGGTGGGTCACAACAACCCCATGGTAAAGCTATAGACTTGGGGATGTGTGGCTGGAAAGCTGTAGCTTGGAGAGGGACCTGGCAGTACTGGTAGACAGTTGATTAAATGAGTCAGCATTGTGCTCAGATGGCCAAGAAAGCCAATGGCATCCTGGCTTGTACTAGAAACACTGTGGCCAGCAGGAACAGAGAGGTGATTGTTCCCCTGTACTCAGCACCGCTGAGGCTGTATCTTGAGTACTGCGTTCAGTTCTGGGCCCCTCACTACAGGAGAGACATTGATGTCCTGGAGCATGTCCAGAGAAGGGAAATGAGGTTCATAAAGGGCCTGGAGCACATGTTCTATGAGGAGTCTCTGATGGAGCTGGGGTTATTTGGTCTAGAGAAGAGAAAGCTGAGGGGAGACCTCATCGCTCTACAATTTCCTGAAGGGAGGCTGGAGTGAGAAGGAGCCCAGCCTCATCTCCTTGATGACAAACATCAGGACTAGAGGAAATGGTTCCAAGGTGCACTGGAGGATATTCAGGCTGGATGCTAGGAAGTACTTCACATATAGGGTTCTCAAACGTTGGAACAGTCTGCCCAGGGCAGTAGTGGAGTCACCATCCCTGAAAGTGTTTAAGCAGCGTGTGGACCTAGTGCTTAAGGACATTGCTTAGAATAGAATAGAATGGAATGGAATAGAATAGAATAGAATAGAATAGAATCAACTAGGTTGGAAGAGACCTCCAAGATCATCCAGTCCAACCTAGCACCCAGCCCTATACAGTCAACTAGACCATGGCACTAAGTGCGTCAGCCAGGCTTTGCTTGAACACCTCCAGGGACAGTGACTCCACCACCTCCCTGGGCAGCCCATTCCAATGCCAATCACTCTCTCTGGCAACAACTTCCTCCTAACATCCAGCCTATACCTCCCGTGGCACAACTTGATACTGTGTCCCCTTGTTCTGTTGCTGGTTGCCTGGGGAAGAGACCAGCCCCCACCTGGCTACAACCACCCTTCAGGTAGTTGTAGACAGCAATGAGGTCTGCCCTGAGTTAACCTTTCAGTGCTGGGTCAAGGGCTGGACTGGATGAGGCTTGAGGTCTGTTCCATCTGGATGTTTTCTGTAATTCTGTGATTCTGTGATAGGAAGGACATGCAGACTTAAGATGTAAACCCATAAAATCTTATTAACTTCAAAACAACTTATTTGAAAGGGAGCAAAATGCTGCAAGGAAAGCAAGTTTTAAGATTAATATGAAAACTCCCACAGTAACCATAATATGTGTAGTGTACAGGGTTCAAAGCCTTAACCACATCACCTGGCTGACACAACGAGAAATGAATTGATCCAGTGGAAACCAAAAATATTCTGAAGCTTAAATATTGTCAGATAATGTAACAGTTGGTAAATTCATAAAGTTTCTAAGGAGAGATTTTTTTAGGCAAGACTGTAGAGTCAAAAGAACATATATATATACTTCCAGGCACAAAGTCCACTTAATAGGTTAGACATGTGTTTGTTCCAACTGTACTGGAAGATACAAGATATATTATTTCTCCCAACTAGCTTTAATAACTCTCTCTTCTCTGACAAAGCTTTTACAGTTAAATTACTTTATCTGAGTTAACCTCTGTAAGTTGCTTTTGTAAATGTAAACACTTTTGGAGATGAATTTACTTCATCCTAAAGGAGATATATGGAGTAGGCCAAGTGAATTACCTCTGGAAGCTTTTTCTTGCCTTTAACTACAAAGAAAGCTGACTAAGGCTTAAATGCTTACATTCTGTATGACGTGATTATGTGAATTCCAGTCCTTGTGTCTCTTACATGCTTAAACTACTATAGCCACAACATTGTGGACTAGGATTTTGTTAAAAATGATGCATCTTAAATGATATTAGATGCATCTTAAATCATATTAAATGGGATCCCAAGAGCCTGTTTGTGTTGACCGCTTTATATTACATGTTTAAGATATAACAGCTTGATTACATTGCGAATGTTTTACCACCACCTTCCCCAATTAGAAAATAAGAAAAGGTTATATTGTTTGTGTTGCTGCTTGTCTTACAAAAGGAAATAGTCGATCAGATTCTGATACCAAAGAAACCTATACAGTTGCATAGAAAATTGTGAGATATCACCACCATACAAATGGTATTACAACCATAAAGTCAAATCACTAGCTTGTGAGGCAGGGAAAGATCATAAAATCATAGAATCAACCAGGTTGGAAGAGACTTCCAAGATCATCCAGTCCAACCTAGCACCCAGCCCTGGCCAATCAACTAGACCATGGCACTAAGTGCCTCAGCCAGGCTTTTCTTGAACACCTCCAGGGACAATAACTCCACCACCTCCCTGGGCAGCCCGTTCCAATGGCAAATCACTCCCTCTGGGAAGAACTTTCTTCTGACATCCAGCCTAGACCTCCACCAGAACAACTTGAGACTGTGTCCCCTTCTTCTATTGCTGGTTGCCTGGGAGAAGAGACCAACCCCCACCTGGCTACAGCCTTCCTTCAGGTAGTTGTAGGCAGCTATGAGATCACCCCTGAGCTGAAAAAGTTCCATATGTACTACATGATTGTCTTTGGAAACCTGAAAAACTTAGCTCTGATATTTAACTGACTTTTACAGCCCTACAGACTGTCAATTTTATCCCCTTTTTCCAATCACTGGGCTGCTGTCCATGCCTTGTAAAGTCCAGTTATGAGAGTAACTGCATATCTAATCAGGAAAAGAAATGTCAGATTATTTTTACCTAATGAGACTTCAATCTAAAGTGACTTGATTAATTGTGGGGAAAAAAAAGCTTGTGTGAAAGTATGTAACTTCATATAACCTTTTCGAAAAATTGAGATTTTGTGGGTGGATGAAATTTATGCCCTGGAAGAGAGAGAGAATTTCCCAAATGATCTGTAGAAGTGCTTGTGGATTTCACTTGAACTGTGGAAGTCAGCTGCAGACCTCTGATCTAAATCTGTTGCCAGACTTAGTTCCTCAGTTTCTCCTATAAAAACTGTTTCAGTGAATGATGAAGCGTTCAGCGAACCAGATGACTCCAGGTTTAATTCTTTTTGGTTTTAAGCACTTAACAAAAATGTCTAAATTAATCTTATTTAATGGTCCCTTTTCACATTCTTATAAAGACAAAATGTTCAGTACCTTTTCTGTCCAGATTTCTTTCTTGAGATCATCTCTCATTATTAGGCTGAAGATGAGCCAGCAGTGTGCCCAGGTGGCCAAGAGAGCCAATGGTGTCCTGGCCTGGATCAGGAACAGTGTGGCCAGTAGGACATGAGAGGTTATTCTGCCCCTGTACTCAACACTGGGCAGGCCACATCTTGAGTACTGTGTCCAGTTCTGGGCTCCTCAATTCAAGAGAGATGTTGAGGTGCTGGAACATGTCCAGACAAGGGCAATGGACCTGGTGAGGGGCCTGGAGCACAAACCCTATGAGGAGAGGCTGAGGGAGCTGGGGTTGTTTAGCTTGGAGAAGAGGAGGCTGAGGGGGGACCTCAATGCTGTATACAACTACCTGAAGGGAGGCTGTAGCCAGGTGGGGGTTGTTCTCTTCTCCCGGGCAACCAGCAACAGAACAAGGGGACACAGTCTCAAGTTGTGCCAGAGGAAGTATAGGCTGGATGTTAGGAGGAAGTTCTTCCCAGAGAGAGTGATTGGCATTGGAATGGGCTGCCCAGGGAGGTGGTGGAGTCGCCGTCCCTGGAGGTGTTCAAGAAAAGCCTGGCTGAGGCATTTAGTGCCATGGTCTAGATGGCTGGATAGGGCTGGGTGCTAGGTTGGACTGGATGATCTTGGAGGTCTCTTCCAACCCGTCTGATTCTATGATTCTATGATTATTCAGTAGATAGGTAGGATGGATTTGTGTTTACCTACGTAAAAGTTGTACATTTCTGCAAAGTGTACAATCTGGCATCAGAAGATTGCCTGTTCTGAGATACTTAAATAAATAAAACCAAAATCCAAGTTCTCTTCTAAAACACCACAAAAAGCAAATAGCTGAATACCAGCATTTTTCAAAAACCCCTTATTTTCTAGACTTTTCCCCTGTTCGGGTTGAGTTCTGTAATGTTATTTAGTTTCTTAGCTATCAACACAAGACTGGAAGGAATGAAAAGCATAATTTCTGATAGTTTTTAAATTATGGTATGCAAAAAGAGGTTTTTAAAGAGAGCTCTTCTTTTATTCATGTCACAAAAAAAAAAAACCAAACCAAAACAAAACAGCCAAATTTCTGGAGATTTCAAGAGTGAATGCACCTCTGGACAAAACCTTACAATAAGACTCACACATTCACTTCAGAATACAACTTGTAACATAGCACAGTGGAAACTGAGTAAGTTTGAAGGAAGTCTGCACTAGTTACATCAATGTTTATTTTAGTATCTTAGTTTGGCCAATGGATTCAGTGAGATGAGGCTTGTACTTCTCATCTTTTGTTATACTTGAATCAAAAGAATTTGTCTTTGATGTTTGATTACACAGAAATATTCAGTCAATGGGACACAGAGATCTTTTCTTCTAGTGCACTCCTCTCAAATCTCTAGCAGAGGTGGTGGGTATACATCCCACAGTCTTTCATACCTTAGTCTCATACACACTTAACTACTTCAGACATCATCTTCCTTGGAGGTGATTCCTGAAAAAAAAAGCAACAAAACATTGATGCAAAAGATATGTTAAAAACATCAGTGACAAAATGTCACTGAGAATGAAGCTCATGTGAAGATCCTTAGAGTGGCAAATAGAAGTGAGAGAGTTGTTATAACTCCACTTATCTCTTGATCCCATGTTCAAGAATAATACCGACCTACCTCAGTGCTTAAACCGTGACACAGAGCTGTTTGATTTTGGCATCATTGAGAACCTCATACCATTTACTGAAGCTAAGTTTGACTGATTTTTTTGACACCAACAGTGTTTCTGTAAGGACAGATCTAGTAAAGGTTTAATTTGTATTTCTCAGGAGACTCTCCATATTCTCAAAAACCCCAAAACTCAAAACAAACCAAAAAATGGAAACAGAAACCTTAACCCCACAACTGTGCAAGAAGTATATATAAGAATTTTGTGTTAGTTTGAAGCTAGCTAGAATATTTTGGTGAGAAGAACTAGATTATAGGCCGTGAAAAGGAAACAATGGTGGTGTCTACTTCACTCATAGGCTTGCTGAGATGTATAAAAACAAGAACACAAACATAGATAATGGAGTTACTCTCTCTGGCTCTGGCTCACTCCCTTCTTTCCCTAACTTGCCGTCTGTGTAACTAATCCCTCTGCTTCCTACCCCTCCTGGCCAATTATCCAAACTCACCTTGAACATAAGACAAAGTCTGGGATAAGGTAGAGGGGTGGAAAGGAGGTGGGAGGGTGGTTGGGAGCCTCTCCTGGGGACTCTGGTTTCTGGGAGGGCTGTTGTGTTTCTGTATTACTTTTTAACTTGTGTATTTCTGTCTATAGCTGTATAGATTGTAAATACCTGCTTGTATATTGTGCTAAGCTGTAAATATAAAGCTTCATTCTTTAATTTCCAGCTCTTCTGAGTCTAGTCTGGGTGATTTTCATGAGAGTGGGTGGGCTGATAACACCCAAACAGTCACAGATTTGTAACAGACATGACAGAGAGGTGGAAAACATACATGTTTCCTCATTTATTTTCATAATGTGACTGGAGAAGCATGGATGAATAACATTAATTCACCTTCTGATGCATAGAGGTATTCTTAATATGCACTGCCTACAAATATACATTTAAAATTAAGATATTCTATTTTGTAAACATTCTTAGATTGATTGTTTTTTTCCTCCAAAATTCGTTCAGAACAAAAAATGATTGATCACCAAGTGCATCGATTGATTATCTGAAAGAGCTACTTTGGTGTCTCTTCTGTGATTATAAATAATGTCTATCATTTGGTTTCTAGGTCAGCTTCAAGTCAGTGGTAATACTCAAGTGTTAACATGAATCTGTTTCTTGAGTTCAGGAGAAACAAGCTGCCAATTTTCCAGTTGCAGGATTTATCCCTTAAGTGAAACTAACACGAAGTTAACACATCATGGTGAACTGGCCTTGCCAAGGTGAGGTGCAATGTCAGAATAACACATGCTGGAGACATGTATTGCCTCATACACAGCTGGATTTCTAAGCCACAAGGGGAAAAAAAGGGAAATTTTGGAACTCTTTTCCTCACCTTGCCCTAGTTCAAAATAAAATATCCAGCTATGTATTTGTGAGTTGGGTGAAGAAGTATGAAGTACTTTCCTCCCACATTTTCCTGTTACTTATCTGTTACCAGCTTCCATTTTATGCTCCTCAAGTATCCTTGCTTAAGGAGTGACAAAGCAGTAGTGTCTCACCATTTTATGTTCTTCAAGTAGCCTTGCTAAATAAGTGACAAAGTAGAAGAGTCTCACCAGTCAGAGGTACAGCTTTCCAAATTTTGGTTATGTGTCTACTTGTAGTGCACTGTAAGGCCAGCCAGTGATTTGGATTCTCATGTATAACAAACATTGCAGAAAAAGTGAATCATTAAATGTGTAATAGCTATGAAGATTCTTCTGAGACATGGAGTCATAGAATCAACCAGGTTGGAAGAGACCTCCAAGGTCATCCAGTCCACCCTAGCACCCAGCCCTAGCCAATCAACTAGACCATGGCACTAAGTGACTCATCCAGTCTTTTCTTGAACACCTCCAGGGGCGGTGACTCCACCACCTCCCTGGGCAGCCCATTCCAATGCCAATCACTCTCTCTGTGAAGAACTTCCTCCTAACATCCAGCCTATACCTCCCCCGGCACAACTTGATACTGTGTCCCCTTCTTCTGTTGCATATCTTTGTCCACTTTTTTGCTCAGTGCTGGATTTACCATTTCTATCTGTTTTCTATGTTCTGTCAGCTCCTATGAGGAGAGGCTGAGGGAACTGGGGTTGTTTAGCCTGGAGAAGAGGAGGCTCAGGGCTGACCTCATTGCTGTCTGCAACTACCTGAAGGGAGGTTGTAGCCAGGTGGGGGTTGTTCTCTTCTCCCGGGCAACCAGCAATAGAACAAGGGGACACAGCCTCAAGTTGTGCCGGGGAGGGTATAGTTTGGATGTTTGGAGGAAGTTCTTCCCAGAGAGAGTGATTGGCATTGGAATGGGCTGCCCAGGGAGGTGGTGGAGTCGCCGTCCCTGGAGGTGTTCAAGAAAAGCCTGGCTGAGGCATTTAGTGCCATGGTCTAGATGGCTGGATAGGGCTGGGTGCAAGGTTGGACTGGATGATCTTGGAGGTCTCTTCCAACCTAGTTGATTCTATGATTCTGTGATTATAAAAGGTGATCAGGAAGAAGGCTGGAATAGCCTGAGCCTGACTGAAACAACAAAAGCTTCTGAAAGAATATCTCTCAAACATTGCCTTTTTTTTTCAATATTAAAAAAGAAAAGACATATATTCTGGTGTTAGTGCACTTTTAATCTATTTATCTCTCTGTTTAACGGTAAAGGAGTACACACTGCAATCTGCACAGATGCACACACACATGCACACATACTCTACTTCATGCTTCATATATATGTACTGTAGAAAGCACAACCTGAAATCACCAGTCGCTTAAAATGTCATAGACTGGAGTATGTCTCAGCTGCACTGTCGGTATGGGAAATGAGTTCAAATAATAGGTGCCATTATTGTAGCATGAAACTATTAGTTAAAGTTCACAGTGCTTGATTAGATCATTTAAACCTTTACTGAAAAAAAAAAAATTGGAATTTTAAATCTTTGAATGTTCTTTTCTTCTTTAATTTGAGCAGGGACTCAAAGTTTAACCAAAAGCATCTGGAAATAAGTTCCACTGCCATCCTCCTGGTTCAAGCTCCAAAGAACAGAAGGTGAAACTCCCTGTGCAGAGTGCTAACTAGTATCACGGGGGTGTCAAACCTGACTTGAGGTGGACTGACGTGTCATTATTCCTCTCATTCTTGCTTCCTTTTTAATGATCTGCACCTGAGCTCTGGCGTGTATTTTGTGACACTTATTAGCAGTCTGCAGGTCTGAGAGAACCGTTGTTTATCCATCTCTCACCTGTGAAAATGTTAACAAGACGAGATACGCAGCGGTGTCTGGTGCCAGCCGAAGGTCACCGATAGAGTGAAATGTCTGACATCTGTCTCTTGTAGTGGGCATTGCATCATGTTGCACTGAAAGGAGAAGGCTGAGTGATCTCACACGATTAATATCAATGGAACCTGACTGCATGCTACCTGCACTCATTCCTCAGTTCCAAGAGTGGGAGCGTGGAGCTATTAGCACTCCTCATTCACATCCTAGATAAGAATGTTGAAATAGTTCCACATGGCAGATGAATAAAAGAAGTCATTAGGCTTATTCTTGTCCACATGCACTGAAGTGCCTGATGGCAACTGCCCCTGCTATTTTAAATCAAGACTGAGAGACTCAAGGCTACTGATTTACTGAATTTCAATCAACTGGAATTCATCTTTTCTTCCTCTTATTTTTCTTTTGTGAGGGGCTGCTTCAGAAGGGCTAAGTCTCACTGACTTAACCGCTTACTTTGGTTTCTTAAGTATTTTCCTAATAGGATGTTATTAATGACATTTGCATTTTGGAAAGCTGGCATACATTTTCAATTAGAAGGGGTTTTTTTAGGAATGAATAGATGCCTCACTTGCAATATAATTTTAGATACTTTCCTCTCCCTTTTCTCTCCATGCTTTAATGGCTTGAGTGTAAACATGCACCTATTTGTCCATATTCCTGTGTGTGAGACAGAAAACAAATAACTGCAAATATCCTATAACATATGTATATATTAGTGAACAAAAATTGGTCTCTTACTGAAATACACATAAGATTGTATTGCAGGGGTACACAAAAAAGTGGTATCTCCTTTCTCTTTCTTTCCCTCTCTGCTTTCCCCTCCTTTTCCCCTTTCACCATTTCCTTCCCCTTCTCCTCCCCCACATACTATCCTCTTTTTGATCTCTCAGCTCACCTCCTCTTCCTCCTCGTCCTTCTTTTTCCCCTTCTTGACTCCTCATCTAACTCTGTCTCCTTTCCTTCTCATGTTTGTCTCGCTTTGTGTCTCCTTTCCTTCCTTCCTCTTTCCTTTTTTTCCTTCTTCCTTTACCTTGTAGTGACTTTCTTTTTTGCTGCTTTTTCTTTCTGCTAGCAGCATTTTCTTTCTTTTGCAAATCATTCAGACACTTCAGCCCATGCTGGGCTGGCACAGCCGCTAACAACTTCTCGAAAACCCTTTCCATTTCTTGTGTAGTACATTAAATGGTGCTGTTCAGCAGACAGACAGTGGAAGCAAAGTGTTCAGCCCTTTCAATTTTTATTTATGGCAATGGGTAGCTTACTGCTGGAGGTACTAAGAGCAGGTTTATTTTCTGAAGGAGATAAATTTGTCTCCGTTGTCTCTGGATGGAAAATTGTCTCTCCCAATAGTCAGTGGAAACAGTTCTCCTGATCTCCCTCTAACTTTTATTCTGAATCTTAAGTCTGTTTTGAAATTGGTTATCCACCTTAATTCCTGATCTCATTATTATGGCTGAAGAGCAGCCAAACAGAGAGGGACATGGGGGTGCTGATCCATATCCACCTGAACATGAGCCAGCAGTGTGCCCAGATGGCCAAGAGGACCAGTGTTGTCCTGGCCTGCATCAGGAATGGTGTGGCCAGCAGGAGCAGGGAGGTCATTCTGCCCCTGTACTCTGCACTGGTCAGGCCACACCTTGAATACTGTGTCCAGTTCTGAGCCCCTCAATTTAAGAGGGACATTGAGATGCTTGAACATGTCCAGAGAAGGGCAATGAGGCTGCTGAAAGGCCTCGAGCACAAGCTCTACGAGGAGAGGCTGAGGGAGCTGGGATTGTTTAGCCTGGAGAAGAGGAGGCTCAGGGGAGACCTTATTGCTGTCTACAACTACCTGAGGGGTGGTTGTAGCCAGGGGGAGGTTGCTCTCTTCTCTCAGGTGGCCATCACCAGAACAAGAGGACACAGGCTCAAGCTACACGAGGGGAAATTTAGGCTTGAGGTGAAGAGAAAGTTCTTCACTGAGAAAGTCATTGGCTACTGGAATGGGCTGCCCAGGGAGGTGGTGGAGTCGCTGTCCCTGGAGCTGTTCAAGGCAGGATTGGACGTGGCACTTGGTGCCATGGTCTAGCCTTGAGCTCTGTGGTGAAGGGTTGGACTTGATGATCTATGAGGTCTCTTCCAACCTTGGTGATACTGTGATACCGTGTGATACTGTGATTATGAGGCACTCACCCAGGACCCACTGAAAATGGCAGAGAAACATCCACAAATTTGGGTAGATTTTAGTTCTGACACCAACAGCTGTTCTGCTGGCTTAGCCTTTCATAAATCAGGCAGATGAAACATAAACACTTTTACCAAAACCAAATGCTCGTTGTTTTCTAAGTTGTTGGGTGTTTTTTCCCTCAGCAGTTCCCATTGATGCAGGCTTTAGCAGGTTTTGGAATATGACATTCTTTTATTGGTTTGCTCCTTTTGAAGCAAACTCCAAATCATTGCTTTGTTTTGTTTTGAGAGCTCACAGGTGTTTAAAACCAACTCCCAATGTCTTGAAAGTTACAATTGTACTCATAAGTACAGTAGTGAGCAATAAAGAAGAAAGATTAAGCATTCTATAGGCACGGTGTAGTGGAACAGCAACAAAAGAGCCTGCTGCATTCTTTCTAAACAAACGAAACAAAATCAAAAATCAGAACTGGAAAAAATGTTTGGGTTTTTTTTTTATGTTCTCTTTCGTTAGATGGGGCCACTGAGTGAAACATTCGTCGATGAATTACTCCTCTAATCTGCAGAGGAAAAACAGCTACTGATGAATTAAAGAGTCCTGGAACGGAGCCACGAGAGCTAAATGGCTAAAAATGAAAACAGGCAAACATTTGAAGAGTATTCTACAGAACACAGATCTTTCAACACCTCCCCCTTTTCCATGGCTAATTCATTGTCATGGAAACTGAATTTATCAAAATGTTCTTGTTCACTCCTAGTGACCCAGTGAGTTGACTTAGAGAGCTGGGGAAAGGTAACTCAGGATGAAGCAATTTTCCCAAATGCTATGCAGCAGTTCATAACTCAGTAAATTTTGAATTATACCATTGTGCTTCCCAAATAGTTTCCCCTAGTCTCAAAAGACTCTTTTTGTCTGCAAGCTAGAGATGTCTGAAACCCTTACTAATAAGTTAGTATGTGAGGCATGTGTGAGTTTAGCTCCTTTCTTCACTTCTGCTCTCCTTTAATTTGTTTTATTTCTTACCCTGTGAATTTATGCTAAGATCCTGTTATTTGAGGGGTTTATTTATTTCATGCAGTCTCCACAGCATTGTCCTTTGCTGATGTGTAGCCCAAGGATGCAAAAATCTTTCATCACTTCATCAAAAACATCCCTCCTTATCCGTTGCTGAAGGTAGGTGTTGGCTATCAAGTGTAATACACAATGACTACTGCATGCAGCCAGGATTGCCAAATCCAAAATAACCCTGGGACTCCAAGTGCCTTCATCCTATCTCAGAAGATGGGATTGCTTGCCTTTTTTCATCATACAGGAAAATTGTTATATAATTATTTTGAAGGTTTTTCAGCTTCCATGTCACTGCCAAATCCCGTCAAGGTTGATTTTTATTTTATGTTAGCAATTAGTGACTTGTTGTCATGGAAACTACACTTCACATGATTCTTGAACTTAAATGGCTGAATGTGATCATACAGCAGCCCTTCCTTCTTTAGCCTCAGTAGTTAAAAGTCTTGCTTTGTGTGTGTGTGTGATCTTGCTTACAGTATCACATAAAATGTCTATAAATAAAAGAAAATAATAGCACAAGGCAGCATCAATTAAAATGGAGTACTCAATAATTCATTCTTTAATTAAAGCTCTTCCTTTTCCTATTGTTGTAACATTTCAAGTCTTAAAGCAGACATAAGAGCTAATCATTTGTATGAAATATCTTTTCTAATTAGCAGTTTGTGAAATAATAATGAAGGAAAACAAAAAAGGGGGGGGGGCTTGAAATGCTTCTAGTTGTACTTAATGCAAAGAACGACATCAAAGATACTTTAGAGAAAATATTTTCTAGGGGAGAAATCTGTGTTTGAGTACATAGGTGGTATGTATTTGTTGACACAGGAAAGGATGCATGCAGTTCATAGAATCATAGAATGGTTTGGGTTGGAAGGGACCTCAAGGATCATCCAGCTCCAACCCCCGCCATAGGCAGGGACACCTCCCACTAGAGCAGGCTGCTCAAGGCCTCATCCAGCCTGGCCTTAAACACCTCCAGGGAGGAAGCATCCACAACCTCCCTGGGCAACCTGTTCCAGTGCCTTACCACCCTCACTGTAAAGAACTTCCTCCTAACATCCAGTCTAAATCTCCCCTCTTCCAGCTTAAACCCATTCCCCCTCGTCCTAACATTACTAGACCGTGTAAATAGTCCCTCCCCAGCTTTCCTGTAGGCTCCCTTCAAATACTGGAAGGCCACTATAAGGTCTCCTCGAAGCCTTCTCCTCTCCAGGCTGAAGAGCCCCAACTCTCTCAGCCTGTCCTCATAGCAGAGGTGCTCCAGCCCTCTGATCATCTTCGTGGCTCTCCTTTGGACCCGCTCCAGCAGTTCCATGTCCTTCTTGTATTGGGGGCTCCAGAACTGCACACAGTACTCCAGGTGGGGTCTGACGAGAGCAGAGTAAAGGGGGAGAATCACCTCCCTTGCCCTGCTGGCCACACTTCTCTTGATGCAGCCCAGCACTCGGTTGGCTGTCTGGGCTGCATGTGCACACTGCCGGCTCATGTTGAGCTTCTCGTCGACCCAGACCCCCAGGTCCTTCTCCTCAGGGCTGCTCTCCAGCCATTCATCACCCAGCCTGTATCTGTGCCTGGGATTGCACCGACCCAGGTGCAGGACCTTACACTTGGCCTTGTTAAACGTCATGAGGTTGGCCTGGGCCCACCTCTCCAGCCTGTCCAGGTCCCTCTGGATGGCATCCCTGCCCTCCAGCAAGTCAGCTGTGCCACACAGCTTGGTGTCATCTGCAAACTTGCTGAGGGTGCACTCAGTTCCTCTGTCCATATCACTGACAAAGATGTTGAGCCCTCTGTGAGTGAACACATGAAATTACACAGTATATAAATGTCAAAGGATGTCCCAGTACAATGTGAAGAGCTAAATTTTTGCATCTGAATTTGTTCGTCCACTAAATACACTGTATCTGCAAATCAAAATCTTAAAACTTTATTTTAGAGGCTACATTTTTTGATAGAAATTGCACTGACTTCCATACATTTTATTTCTCATGTGAGTGATGTCTCCACCCTTTAGATATATTCCAGAAATATTCCTATATCATAAAGATCTGTTTCCATTGAAGATTTTTTTCCATTATACTTCTACAATAGTAATGGCAGAGTAAGTTGAAACAGAGCAATATAAACACCTGTGTGGAGTCTCTGATTCATAGAATCATAGAATGGTTTAGGTTGGAAGGAATCATCATCTAGTTCCAAGTCCCCTGTCATGGGCAGGGACACCTACCACTAGACCAGTTTGCTCAAGTACTCATCCAGCCTGGCCTTGAACACCTTCAGGGAGAGGGCATCCACAACCTCTCTGAACAACCTGTTTCAGTGCCTCACAACCCTTACTGTAGAGAATTTCTTCCCAATGTCCAGTCAAAACCAAGATCCTATAAAAAGTCCCAGCCTAGCTTTTCTGTAGGCCCCTTCCAGGTGCTGAAAGGCTGCTGTAAGGTGTCCCTGCAGCCTTCTCTTCTCCTGGCTGAACAGCCCCAACTCTTGCCTGTCCCCACAATAGAGGTACTCTGATCATCTTTGTGGCACTCTTCTGGACCAGTTCCAACAGTTCAATGTCCTTCTTTTGATGGAGACACACCGTACTCCAGGTGTGGTCTCAGGAAAGCAGAGTAAAGCAGGAGAACCACCTCCCTTATCCTGCTGGTCACACTTCTTTTGATGCAGACCAGGACATGGTTGTCCTTCTGAACTGGAAGCACACATTGCTGGCTCATGTTGAGTTTTTCATCAACTAACACCTCCAAGTCCTTCTCCTCAAGACTGCTGTCAAGCCAGTCCTCACCCAGCCTATATTTGTGCTTGCGATTGCCCCAGCCCAGATGCAGGATGTTACGCTTGGCCTTGTTGACCTTCGTGAGGTTAGCTTGGGCCCTCTGGATGGCATTCCTTCTCATCAGCATGTCAGACTACACCTCTTAATGTCATCCACAAACATGCTGAGGATGCCTCCATTCCACTATCCACATCCCTCCCAAGGATGTGAAAAAACAATGGTCCCAGTATTGACTCCTGAGGGATGCCACAGTATGATACTTCTCTGAGAGGGGCTAGCCCGTGGCCAACCCACATGTGTGTGTGTGTGTGTGTGTGTATGGGGTGGGTGTGTGTGTTTGTATATATATATATACACACACACCTACACACTGACTATATTCAGAAAAACATGCAGGAGTTGTGCAGACATGGTGACAATATTTGAAATTCCCAGCTTGTGCCATTTTAATTTCATTGACTGGATAAATGGTTCCTATGGTTGCATTTTCATGTCTCTCTATGAATCCTGAAAAATGCTGAATGGCCTCTAATCAATAAGAGTTCAAGGTATTTGAACCACATATGAATTGGCAAGAATCAGCTCTGACATGTGAAATTATAAATGCCACTCTAATGAATCTTAACCACAGAGTTTTTGGAAGAATTTCCTGGTGCTTGAAGCGTGAGAAGTCTCAGTCTTGATGCTGCACGTTTTATTAAGCTATTCAAATACCTGTTTGGAATATCAAAACCAAACTAAACTATCAATTAATATATCTATCAGAGAGGAATGTGGTTCAAAGGCACAAGATGACAAAATCTTCCCTGAGGTAACACAGTCGAATTCAGTGGTATAGTCCTCTATATCTCCTTCCATGTATTGAGGACTCATTAATTGAATCATAGAATTGAATCATAGAATGGTTTAGGTTGGAAGAGACCTCAAAAACCATCCAGTTCCAAACCCCTGCCACAGGCAGGGACACCTCTCACTAGAACAGGTCACTCAAGGCCTCATCCAGCCTGGCCTTGAACACCTCCAGGGAGGTAGCATCCACAACCTCCCTGGGCAACCTGTTCCAGTATTTCACCACCCTCAGTGTAAAGAACTTCTTCCTAACATCTAGTTTAAATCTTCCCTCTGCCAGTTTAAACCCCTTACTCCTCATCTTGTCCTGACCTTGTAAATAGTCCCTCCCTAGCCCTCCTGTAGGCCCCCTTCAGATATTGAAAGACCAGTACAAGGTCTCCTCAAAGCTCTCTCTTCTCCAGGCTGAAGAGCCCCAGCTTTACACAACTAAGCTAGCTGTTTGCTTTCAGGGATGCAAATCCAAATGCAGTACTATTTCAGCATGTATTTGCTGTGTTCAGATATTGCCAGCAAAAGAACAATTCTGAAGTATTTTAGTGTTCACTTATTTATGCAATATGCTGTATTGACTTCAAACACCTGACAAAATATAGTATTTATTTTCAGAAAAAAAGAAAAGAGGTGAGAGTAAAAAAACAAAAAAGTAAAATTCTGAATTTCTTATGCATGTTGTATTAAATATATCAGCTAAAAGGTAACATAGCTAGGAAACTTACTGTATTTATTGCTTGTTTTTGTTAATCATGAAGAGGATAAATAAATATCTCACTGTTTGCTTTATGTTTCTATGCTTTCTTATGTCCTAGGAAATCAGAGGAATTATTCTGGAAATTATGTAGACATCGGTGTGAGTCAAGAGTTTGCCTTGTATGAAGATACACTGAATTCCATATTGTGATGGTTTGGGTGTCACTCACACCCCCCAACCCCCACCCATACTTTGGAAAATCACCCAGACTAGACTTTGTGGCTCTGCAAATTGAAAGAAGCTTTATGTTTACAGCTTAGCACAATATACAAGCAGATATTTACAATATCTACAGCTATAGACAGAAATATACAAGTTAAAAAGTAATACAGAAACCCAACAGCCCTCTCAGAAACCTGAGTCCCCAGGAGGGGCTCCCAACCACCCTTCCACCTTCCCCCTACCCCTCAACCTTACCCAAGATCTTGCCTTATGTTTAAGATAGTATGGGGAGTTGGCCAGGGGGTTAAGAAGCAGGTAGATTAGTCACAAAGATGGCAGGTTAGAGAGAGAAGTGCTGCCCACAAAGCCCAGACAGCATCTCTGTTATCTATGTTTGTATTCTTGTTCTTACACATCTCAGCAAGCCTATGAGTGAAGTAGACATCACCATTGTTTTCCTTTCACAGCCTGTAACCTAATTCTTCTCACCAAAACATTCTAAACATTCTAACTAGGCTCAAACTAGCTGTAATATTATCAGAGTAAGCATGGTATTCCCTGGTAAATTGTGACTTTGGGCTTTAAGCCTTTCCAAACAGTTAATATCTCAGGCTAATTTTGGTCCCTATTTCTTCAAAATTACTCAAAGGTACCTCTGCAAGGCTAACTTCTCTTAATATTTCTTAGGAGTAGAGCCTATACTTAAAACTTCTAAACACACAAATTCAGTATCAATAACTGCATTAGCTGTGTGGTAGCTACAACACATACAGAATCTTTTTTGAGTGCTTCCCTTATGTGTTTGTGTACTTTCTATTGTTTTAATGAACTGTGTTAATTTAACACTTCCTACTACTTGTACTCTATTAATGGTGTGATGGATTATGCAAAATTAATAATCTGTAATAATTTTGATATCCAGATGATGATTGTTAATAACTATGAAAATGGTTTATTAACATTAAAACTTATTCAGAAACTTATGCACAGGTTCAAAAATGCAGAGGTTGGAAATTTACACACGCAGGGAACAGGCAAACCTAGAGCACTTATTTCTTAAAGTGGCAAGTGCAGATATTGTACTGGAGGAGGCTTTTAAGTGTTTACTCACAAAGTATTAATCAGACAGTACCCAAAGCATGTGGAATTCTGTCTTCTTGGCTGCTGAGACTTGATTCTTCCCAGACTTCTGGGGAAAGGAAGCAGACAGTTTCTGACCTTGTCTCCTGGATCCTCTGGACGATCTGTGTATCTCCAGGACTTCTAGTTCTAGTCTAGGCTAGTCTTAGCAGTTGTCCAGCTGAGTTCTAGTCTTAGCAGGAGACTTTCAGGTTCAGGCAGGATGTCTTGCAATGTGCAGCCTCAGCGCAATGTCTGGCTGGCTATGCAGGTTTATTGTGTGCAAGCATTTAGAGTCTGTTACTGGTAAGCTCTCCAGGCAAATTCAGGATGCAAAAATGAGGTGGCAGCAGCCCTGTGCTGCCTGCTTATCCCTTTTATCAGTATCCAGATTAAGGGGGCATTGGACATGGATTAGCCAATCAAAATGGCACTTTGCCAGACTTCACCGTATTAGGTGAAGCCAGAGGTTTTACCCTCCTCTCCCATGGTTGCTTCCTTCCAGCACAGAAGTAGGGGGGAGCAGGGGAACATGTTTGGGCATGGATAAGCCCATGTTTGCCCCATCAAGCCTACCACCACAAACAGAGATTTATATTTGTTTATGCAAATGTGAAATTTTATCTTTTGTTTTATTAAAACGCAGGGAATAAAAAGCATCCATTCAGTAATTCAAGTTTATATTGGAGTGAAACATTAGACCTTGTATTCCCAAGGACCATTGCTATTATTACAGCAGTTTAAAAGAAAAAAATTCTAAAAATCAACATTTAGAGGAGTACTCTTGTTGGGAACTGGCTGAAGGAAAGGGGGTACGAGCCCTTAGAAGCTTGTACAATCATGCCTTTGGATGTAAGGTCTGAGCATTGGGACTGCAGTAAGTCACAGAGCTGTGTGTGAAGAAGCTCAAAGGAATGTGGCCTTGAGCTTTCTGATAAGCAGCTCCCTGGGACTGTGTCCAGGACAGGAGGGAATCTCAGCTATAGCAGTAACCACACGTGGGGAGGAATATACAGATTAACAGCACCGAGTTGCATACTGGACGTGTCGCCTTTTACTCACCTTAACCAGAAGTTGTGAAAGACACCACAGGTGGGGGGAATATGCAAATACCAATCTTTGGATGTACCACACTACATGCTGGATATGCTCACCTTTTCTCACCGTGACCAGAAAATTAGTCCTCAGTACCTTGAACCTTGATGCTCTCTCAATAAAGCAGAATAGCCATGATGCTAACTCATATTGGGTCGTCGCTTGGCTTTTTCCCACCCCCGCATACTCTTCAATGTCCACAATTACACGACAAAAAAAGAGACTCCTTAGAATCAGAGGTAAGTGTACTTTCAACATAAGCCAGCTGATTTTCTTTACTGCGTGGGATTTCTTTGGGGTATTATTTCAGTCTTGTAATCTAACATTTTTGTAATTGGAAAGACAATAGCATATGACAGATTCTTTGACAGTTTGCTAATGGAAATTAACCTCATTTATGGGAAAACTAGCTGTGTGTGAACATCTACTCTTGCAGTGCTTTGTGAGAAAATCTCTTAAGTTGTTGACTTTCTGGGAGATCTGCTTCCTCAGTTTTAGGCATTCTGCTAAGTAATATCACTTCTAAAATAGGGTTTATTTTATGATAGGTTTGCATGTGGATGACCTTACATTATTTGTAGAGGAAGAGAACCAAAAAGACACGCTGGGTATTTTTTAATAAGTTAATCAAAATTCTCAGCATTGCAAGTCTAAAGTATTACTGCTCTGCATAGTAAAGCCTTTGACACTGTCTGCCACAACAAGCTCACACTATCACAGTATCACAGTATCACAGTATCACCAAGGTTGGAAGAGACATCACAGATCATCAAGTCCAACCCTTCACCACAGAGCTCAAGGCTAGACCATGGCACCAAGTGCCACGTCCAATCCTGCCTTGAACAGCCCCAGGGACGGCGACTCCACCACCTCCCTGGGCAGCCCATTCCAGTGTCCAATGACTCTCTCAGTGAAGAACTTTCTCCTCACCTCGAGCCTAAACTTCCCCCGGCGCAGCCTGAGGCTGTGTCCTCTCGTTCTGGCGCTGGCCACCTGAGAGAAGAGAGCAACCTCCCCCTGGCCACAACCACCCCTCAGGTAGTTGTAGACAGCAATAAGGTCACCCCTGAGCCTCCTCTTCTCCAGGCTAAACAACCCCAGCTCCCTCAGCCTCTCCTCGTAGGGCTGTGCTCGAGGCCTCTCACCAGCCTCGTCGCCCTTCTCTGGACACGCTCAAGCATCTCAATGTCCCTTCTAAACTGGGGGGCCCAGAACTGAACACAGTACTCAAGGTGTGGTCTAACCAGTGCAGAGTACAGGGGCAGAATGACCTCCCTGCTCCTGCTGACCACACCATTCCTGATGCAGGCCAGGATGCCACTGGCTCTCTTGGCCACCTGGGCACACTGCTGGCTCATGTTCAGGCGGGTATCAATCAGCAACTCCTGGCAAAGCTGGCAGCTTGTGGCTTGAACAGATTCACTCTGATATAGGTCAAGAACTGGCTGCAGGGCTGGGCGCAGAGAGTGGTGGTGAATGGTGCCACATCCAGTTTGCAGCTGTCACTACTGGTGTCCCCCAGGGATCAATGCTGAGCCCAGTCCAGTTCAACATCTTTATTGATGATCTGATTGAGAGAATTGAGTCCAGCATCAGTAAGTTTGCAGATGACACCAAGTTAGGAGCAGGTGTGGATCTGTTGGAGGGTAGGAGAATTCTTCAGAGGGACCTAGACAGGCTGGATGGGTGGGCAGAGGCCAATGGGATGAGATTTAACAAGGCCAAGTGCAAGGTTCTACACTTTGGCCACAACAACCCCAAGCAGCGCTACAGGCTGGGGACAGAGTGGCTGGAGAACAGCCAGGCAGAAAGGGACCTGGGGGTACTGGTAGATAGTAGCTGAAGATGAGCCACCAGTGTGCCCAGGTGGCCAAGAGAGCCAATGGCATCCTGGCCTGGATCGGGAACAGTGTGGCCAGCAGGACAAAGGAGGTTATTCTTTCTTTTTATTCAACACTGGTCAGGCCATACCTTAAGTCCTGTGTCCAGTTCTGGGCTCCTCAATTCAAGAGAGATGTTGAGATACTGGAATATGTCCAGAGAAGTGCGGCAAAGCTGGTGAGAGGCTTGGAATACAAATCCTATGAGGAGAGGCTGAGGGAGCTGGGGTTGTTTAGCCTGGAGAAGAGGAGGCTCAGGGGTGATCTCATTGTTGCCTACAACTCCCTGAAGGGAGGCTGTAGCCAGGTGGGGATTGGTCTCTTCTCCCAGGTAACCAGCAACAGAACAAGGGGACACAGCCTCAAGTTGTGCCGGGGGAGGTCTAGGCTGGATGTTAGGAGGAAGTTGTTGCCAGAGAGAGTGATTTGCCATTGGAATGGGCTGCCCAGGGAGGTGGTGGAGTCATCATCTCTGGAGGTGAGATGATGACTCCACTGAGGCACTTAGTGCCATGGTCTAGTTGATTGGCCAGGGCTGGGTGCAAGGTTGGACTGGATGATCTTGGAGTTCTCTTCCAAGCTGGTTGATTCTATGATTATATATATACATTCTTTCAGTTTAAGATGTACTGTTGAATAAATTTCTTGCATACCAAAACAACAGAAGAAAATACAAAAAGTTCTATGAAACCTCATGTTGCCTTGTAAATAGTAATTTTCTCCTGCAGAAATCCTGGGACTCGTGGAATGGCCAAGAAAATTTCATTGGTGGAGAGGGGTTTGCAAGTGGCATTTTCTAGTCTGATTTTGGCCATGCAAAAAGCTCTATCTTTATAGAGCAATATTTGCTTTGTGGGCATAAGTAAATACATTTTTAAAGGGCTCACTGCTTCTTTAGTACTCTAAGCCTGGTCTGAATATTTTCACTTTAGGTTACCTTTTTTGAAAGTCTGCTATCAGTTGTATTTGTTCTGGATGACCTACATTTAGGCCTTGTAAAACCTTTAATGTGTAATCATATCATCGTGTTTTCTGTACGTGTCACATATGTTAGCAATAAACTATTTTAGGTGCATTTCGAAGCATTAAAGTATGTTTATGGATTATCTCTTGTACTGTTCACATAAAATTAGATCCCTTGGCTACAGTAGGTCCAATTGTGTTCAGGTTTCAGGGAGAGCCTTTGAAACCTCTAAATATAGCTTAAAAGAGTTTCTCTATATCTAAAATGTCATGACATTAGCATCCAGTATCTTGGGATAGTCCAAAGTTAGAAACTGGGAAACTCATCCTTTCCAGTAGCGTAAAGTTCTAATTTCTAGTCGTATGAGTCTTCAAAGAGATGGACTTACCTTCTGGTATCTTAGATATAAAAAAAGCTGCTCTGTGAGTCCTGCTCATCCTGTATTTAGTATGCCATATTTTCTGAGTAGAATTTACTAATTTGAAATAAAAGAGATAAGTAAAACCTCCCTTCTATATTTAATTTAAAACAATAACAAAACCTCCCTATTGGTTCTTTACAGGTATCCTATAGTTTTGATTTTTGTAAGAGGGTGTTTAGGCCACCAAAGCTTTGCTAATTAACCACAGAGATATACAAATTGTCTTATAATTAACTACATCTTCTATGTGAAACCAGCTTTTGATGATGAAGATGTATATGCTTTTTATGAGCTGTGAAAATAGATCTTATTTGCTGCTATTAAGAAGGTAATTCAATTAAAGGGAGACATACAGATGTCTTGTGTGCTCAGCTTTTCTTTGACCCAGTGCTCATCAGTGGTGTTTGTATACTTGAGGCTTTTTTGGCGGTGAGACTGAATCTGTAATTAATTGCAGATGTGAATATAAAAAGAAATCTACTACGTCAGTTCTCTTCAGTAAAGCATTCCATTGAGCTGGATGACAAATCAGTGTCTGAAGTTGTATGTCACGGTCAGACTACTTTTCCATTTAGGGCCTATTGCACAGTGACTGAAAAATGGTAGAGCGGTTCAGCTCCATTTGCTGAATAACCTGGAGGTCCTCAGGGGAAAAGGGGAAAAATCTACTCTGTCTCAAAGGCTGTTGGAGCTAACCTGAATTCTTGGCATGCAAGTAGCATATTGCTTTTGCTTGCAATATCTTGTGTTAAGCCTGAGTTTGACTAGTGTGAAGGGGGTATCAGACACTTCCTCAGAGCAAAACTTTGCAATACAGCAAAAATAATATGTGGCTACCTGTATGAGTGCATGGGGGTGGTGGTTTGGGTGTTCCCCGCCCCCCTACACTTTAGAAATCACCCAGACTAGACTCAGCCGGCTCTGGAAATATGAATGAAGCTTATATTTACAGCTGGCACAATATACAAGCAGATATTTACAGTAGATACAGATATATATACAAATATACAAAGTAAAAGGTAATACAGAAACCCAACTCCCGTCCCAGAAACCTGAGTCCCCAGGAGGGNAATTATACATACATTTCTGAGCTGGATTAGTAATGCTCCTTGATCTTGTATGTGCCAGTTTACAAAAGACATTTTTTTTCTTAGTATCAAATCCAAGAATTCCAGAGTTGCAAAATGTCCCAACTGCTTTTCTGCCCAGAGACACAGAATCATAGAATGCATTAGGCTTGAAGGAATCCTTGAAAGACGTCTAATCCACCCCTCCTGCAGTAAGCAGACACATCTCTAAATAAATCAGGCTTCCTGGAGTCCCATCAAGCCTGACCTTAAATGGCTTTGAATACTTTGGAAAGGCCTTTTTTGTTTGTTTTGTTTTTTTTTTTTTTCTAATATGTGAATTTTCACAGCATATTGAACATAAAAAAATTGGATGGTATGGAAAGAAATGAATCAGATTCTATAGTTTATGTTAAAACATGCTGCCCATAAAAAAAAAGAAATCATAAATATATCTACCAAGCTGCATTTTAGTTTACACCAACTTCAGTATTTCCTATAGACTATCAGACTATCTCCATGAATTAGGTCTTATCTGTAAATACAAACACACATTAACACATTAAACATTAAATGTATTGGTCAAACACATACATCAATTCTTTTAGTGTATAACTGTTTCAAGAAACTCTAGATTACAGCTATATTTGATTACAGAGTGATTTGCCATTGGAATGGGCTGCCCAGGGACGTGGTGGAGTCACCATCCCTGGAGGTGTTCAGGAAACGACTGGATGAGGCACTTAGTGCCATGGTCTAGTTGACTGGATAGGGCTGGGTGCTAGGTTGGACTGGATGATCTTGGAGGTCTCTTCCAACCTGGTTGATTCTATTCTATACACAAAACCCCAGGACTTTTAGTCATCTTATGGCCAAAATGTTTTGTTTGCATCCTATCCAATCTACTAATAATTTATACATATGATTAGCAGTAACAGTGACAACTCAGGAAATACCAATAGTTCCACTGCAGAAAAAAATGGAATACTTAGAGACTGAAGACTCAAACCCCATTTGAATTTATGTAACTAGCAAGTGCTTTCTAGATAGCGAAGGCTTGCCTGGTTCAATATAACTCAGATGTCGGTTGAAATGCTTTATTTTCCTTTTATATTTCCTCTTCCTTTCTCTGTTTTCTTATTTCATATTGTCTTCTTTCTAAATCTGAGGTTCTAAACCAGTTATTCTTAGACATCTAGCTATAAGAGAAGACTCTAAGAGAGATAAACATGGGTAAAATTTGATATGTCTTTCTCTGGCTTTTCCTTCTCTCTGACAGATGTTAACCATGATCTGAAGTGAATTTTATCCCTAAAGTAGCTGTACAAAGCAATTCTGAAGTAACCTTAATGTATTGAGTTCATTGTTAACAATTATAAACTGTACTTTCACATTATCTATCATGGCTCATGGCAGAGAATCTCTGTTATACTCTCTAGCCTATTCAATAGCCCTGACAGTTCTGCAGTGGTGGTGATGTGTGTTTGCACGTAATCGGGGCATGGAAGCATCCTTCACTGATATTTTCTGTTCCTGGGAGGCCATCCATAGAGAGAGGATTGATCAAATGGTCTCCTGTAGGGGTGCCATTGCTGCAGGCTGGTCATTTAGGGTGGCCAACCAAAAACAAAGCTGAGGCTAATAAAATAAAAGAGAACACAGAGGAAGCTAGAGGCAGAAATAAACTGTCAGTCCATTCTTTTGTTATAGCTGTGCTTCAAGCATCAGCGCTTGTAAGAAGCTCCAAAGTGGCCCTAGGATGAAGCTCTGTAATTGGAGGCATGCAAGGCACAGATGCTAGCTTTTATTAAATATCAACAAAATTTAACTGTGCCATCAGTCCAATGCTGAAGGATAAGGAAGAATGGGAAGGAAATTCCTTCCCTGGGCTAATTTCATGCTTACTGTCCTTCAGACCTATTCATCAGATTTGTCATTACACTCTGCGACTCTGACAGAGTCAGGCTATTTATAAATACCTGGATAGCTTTATGTACTTGAGCCATGTGTAAATAACTTTCTGCTCATGAGATGCTGTAGGCTATCCTGATTGGTTCCCAGCTGCTGCTACCTAAGGATATGAGTCTTTTGTAAGACCTGTTTAGTATCTGCCAGGCCTGTGTACACATCTTTACTTTCTTGGAGTATCTTAAAAGTCATTAGACTCTAATGTTCAGGCAAGTGAATCCTTCCCAAAATGCTAAATGAACTCCTGAAGTGGATGAAGGTATATATCACAGACTTTAATAACTCTGTGCAACAAAAAAGTTCCTTTTTCCTGTCTCCTTACATTAAAATAATTAAGTCTTCTAGAAAGAGGCAAACACATTGGTTCCGACTTCTCTGTTCATTAGAACCTTGCAGGTTTGTTGGAAGCAGTTAATTTAAGAGGGACACTCTTGAGTACTGGTAGTTTGCTGTGGCATGGCTTTAGCCAGCTGCAGAATGGACATGTTGAGACTATCCATTATCCACTGGGCAGATTTACTGCATCTCTTGGACTCCTCTATATTCTACCGAGTGAATACAAATAAGGTTTAAGAATATCTCTAATCTCAGGTGCCCTGCACCTTCACTGCATTTGCTGGAAAAACAAACAAAGCATAATCATTTAGCAGTACCAGCCTCATTTGTTCAGACTGTCTCTCTCCCTAGATTGTTTGAACAGCACAGTGTTGTGCAGATCTTTATCTAAGATCATACTGGAATTCTTTTTCTTTGCATAAAGCTCATTTACTTTGTCTAAGTCACAACTGAACTGAAAAGCATTTATGACAATTCAGTTGGTTTACACTTGTTTGTGACTGCACTCACACAGCTCTCTGTTTCTGCAGACTGACCATGCACAAGCTGCCTTTGTACTGAAGGATATCACTCTGAAATGTCTACCCAAGAGCCATTACTGAAAAGTAACTGTAAAGCTGAAAGGCGTTAAGCGCTGACGGAACTCTCCCTCCTTAGCCTTCTCTCCGAGCCCCCAAGCTGCTACAGGAAATGGTAGCTATATAGACAGTCCCCAGAGAGTTGCTTTGCTTTGCAATGTTGATGCCAAAAGACAGCAGTATTTTTGCCTGAAGTTCTCTTTTATGACATCTACAGATCAACATAAAGTACCCTGCAAAATTAATTGAATTCTCCAATAACTGTTTTGAAGCCAAATGCCATACAGAGCCTTAAGAGATATAACGTATTTCCAAATGTCTTTGTAGCCTGATTTGGACCATTTACCTCACAAAATCCCAACTTAAGGCTGAGTGCATTAATGAAACTGTGAGACAGTGCACATATTTTTCCTTTTCTACTTTCCTTTTTCTGATGTGGATACTTTTGTTTTCTGCTACAGTGAACACGTTTCTTAGGTTTACTTGATTTGTCCACCTGTTGGTGACAATGTGAGCAAGGATGGGGGAAAAACAATAGGTAGATGTGAAGAGAAAAAGAATTGTGTCAAAGAAGATTATGAAGAAGTATACAGACACAGCAAATTCAGCCTGATAGTTGTAGGAGATTTAATAGAGCAAGGAAATAAAATTTTAGTTTTCCAAAGCTAAGCTGGAGGAAATAGTCCTCTGCAGTGTACTCTGCTGGTTCCTGATGCACACATTCTCCAGTTCCCCCACACTGAGGGGATCTGCTGTCATGCACATTGTGTTAAAAATTAAGGAGTGAACTCACTACGCTAGCACTTAGCATAAAAAAAGGGGAAATAATAATAAGTGGGCGTAAGTTGCAGCAAAAGAGCCTCTGCCTCAACACAAGGGGGAAC
>WAAF01010472.1:6085-16815 GCA_013400475.1 Tricholaema leucomelas
TCCAGCACCTCAACATCTCTCTTGAATTCAGGAGCCCAGAGCTGGACACAGCACTCAAGCTGTGGCCTGAGCAGTAAATCACTATTGAGTCCAGCCATTAACCCTACTCTACCAAGTCCACCACCAAGCCATATCCCCAAGCACCACATCTACACAGTGTTTAATCTACACCACGTCCCAAAGTGCCATGCCCACACATTTCTTGAACCCCTCTAGGGATGGGGACTCCACCACCTCCCTGAGCATACTGTGCCAGTGCCTAAGAACCCTTTCTTTGATTTTTTTTTTTTTCTTAATGACCAACCTGAACCTCCCCTGGTGCAGCTGAGGTCATTCCCTCTCGTTCTGGCTCTTGTTACCAGGGAGAAGAGATCAAGACCTACCTCACTGCAACCTATTTCAGGGAGCTGTAGGGAGCAATGAGATCTCCCCTTAGCCTCCTCTTGTCCACACTAAACACCTCCAGCTCCCTCAGCTGCTGTTCTCCAGACCCTTCACCAGCTTTGTTGCCCTTCTCTGGACATGCTGCAGCACCTTAATGTCCTTCTTGGAGTGAGGGACCCAAAACTGAACCCAGGACTCGAGCTGTGGTGTCACCAGTGCTAAATGGGCTGAAGTGGGCCACAAGAGAGCTGAGGAAGGACTTTTTGCAAGGGCTTGTAGTGATAGGATGGGAGGCAATGGCTTTGAGCTGGAAGTGGGGGGATCGAGACTGGAGATTAGGAAGAAATTCTGTACAGTGAGGGTGGTGAAAGACTGGCACAGGCTGCCCAGGGAGGCTGTGGATGTCACCTCCCTGGAGGTGTTTAAGACCAGGTTCAATCATAGAATCAGTCAGGGTTGGGAGGGACCACAGGGAGCAGCCAGTTCCAACCCCCCTGCCATGCCCAGGGACACCCTACCCTAGAGCAGGCTGCACACAGCCTCAGCCAGCCTGGCCTGAAACACCTCCAGCCATGGGGCCTCAACCACCTCCCTGGGCAACCCATTCCAGCCTCTCACCACTCTCATGTTCAACCACTTCCTCCTCACTTCCAGCCTGAATGAAGATGTCCCTGCCCATGTCTGGGGGTTTGGAAATGGATGATCTTTAAGGTCCCTTCCCACCTACCCCATTCTGACCCTGGGATCTGTGGGTAGGTTTGCAAGAAGCCATAAGCCAGCGGTGGTGGAGCCAGCACCTTGCCCAGTGTCAGGAGATGGTGGGGAGATGCAAGCACGTGCTCAGCATGTGGAACCTGTTTCTGTACCAACTATGCATCAACCTGTAATTTAAACCCCCAAGTATTTAGCTTGGCTGGGGAGTCCCAGTTCATTAATCAGTTGACTAATAGTGGAGTGCCGGAGTGGTCTCATCTAACGTGCTTAGCAGCTGCTGCAAACAGCTGCTGCCCGTGGCTCATGCTGCTCTGGGAGGTGAAATCTACAGTGTCTGGGCTTTGGCTCTCAGGGGTTGGTTTCAGAATTGCTCATTCATCTCCATCAGCAAAGCCCTTGAGTGGGAAACCAGCAGAGATGCAACTTGGTTCACTGGGGGGCTTCTAGCTGCAACACAATCCCCCTCGCACAGAGGATGCAGAGAGCACCAAACGTGCCAGCAAGCCAGGCAGGGAACCTCCTGCCCCCAGGGGCTTGGATTAGGCTCTCCAGTCAGAATCACTGTGTGCTGAGCTATGGCTAGGGCAAGGCAGATGCCACCAACCATGCAGGCAGTTCCCCAGCCTTGAAAGGTGTTCAGCTCAACAACTTCCTCCTCACCTCCAGCCTCACTCTCCCCACCTACACCTTTGCTCCATTCCCCCCACTCCTGTCACTCCCTCACAGCCTAAAAAGTCCCTCCCCAGCTTTTTTGTAGCCCCCTTCAGATCCTGGAAGGCCACAAGAAGGTCACCTGGGAGCCTCCTCTTCTCCAGCCTGCACAGCCCCAACTCTTTCAGTCTGTGCTCACAGCAGAGCTGCTGCAGCCCTCTCAGCATCCTCCTGGCCCTGCTCTGGACACTCTCCAGCATCTCCACAGCCCTCTTGTCCCAGGGGCTCCAGAGCTGGATGCAGTACTCCAGGTGGGGTCTCAGCAGAGCACAGCAGAGGGGGAGAATCACCTCCCTGGCCCTGCTGGCCACACTTCTGCTGCTGCAGCCCAGGCTCTGCTTGGCTTTCTGGGCTGCAAGTGCACACTGCTGGCTCCTGTTGAGCTTCTCCTCCAGCAGCACCCCCAAGTCCCTCTCCTCAGGGCTGCTCTCCAGCCACTCACTGCCCAGCCTGGATTTGTGCTTGGCACTGACCCGACCCAGAGGCAGGACCTTGCCCTTGGTCTTGTTGAACCTCCTGAGGTTGGCTTGTGCCCACCTTTGCAGCCTATCCAGGTCCTTCTGGATGGATCCCTGCCCTCCAGCCTGGCTGCTGCACCACACAGCTTGGTGTGCTCAGCAAACTTGCTGAGGCTGCACTTGGTGCCTCTGTCCATGGCACCCAGAGAGATGTTGAACAGGACTGGTCCCAGGACTGATCCCTGAGGGACTGCACTTGGCCATGGAGCCATTGACAGCCACTCTTTGGGTGGGGCCATCAAGCCAGTTCCTTATCCATCAGTGCTCCACCCATCAAACCCATGTGGCACCAGCTTGGAGAGCAGGATGTGGTGTGGGACAGTGCCAAAGGCCTTGCTCCGGGCCAGGTAAGTGCCATCAGTTGCTCACCCCTCATCTATTCATGTTGTGACCTGTTCATAGAATGCCACCAGCTTTGTCATGCAAGATTTGCCCTTGGTGCAGCCATGCTGGTTGTACCAAATCACCTCTTCACTATTGTCCTGTCTCAGTAGTGCCTCCAGGAGGATCTGCTCCATGCTCTTACTGGGCAGAGAGGTGAGCCTGACTGGCCTGGAGTTCCCTGGCTCCTCCTTCCTGCCCTGTTTGAAAATGGGAGTTCTGTTTCCCTTTTTCCAGTCAGTGGAACATAACAAGTTCCATCTAAACATGAGGAGGAACTTCTTGACTTTGAGTGTGGCAGAGCCCTGAAGCAGGCTACCCAGGGAGGTGGTGGAGTCTCCACCTCTGGAGACATTCAAGGCCCACTGGATATCTTCTTGTGCAACCTGCTTTAGGTGATCCTACCCTGGCAGGGGGTTGGACTGGATGGTTTCAGAGGTCCCTTCCAACCCCTGCCACTCTGTGACTTGGTGAAACTCCCTGTGAGAAGCCAAGCGGTGCCTCTTGTTCAGCTCACAGCCTGCAGCTTGCTCCTGAGAGACCTCACTGAGAAGTAAAAGTAGGCAAACTCCAAAAGCCAAAGCCACAAACAACTCCCTAAATAACCTTGTCAAAACGTTCCTGAAGGGCATTCCCTGGAGATGAGGCAATTAAAACTTGGGTATAGGCAGATGAAGCAGGCCTGGCATGTTTATACAGTCAGTGCCTTTACTGCCTTCAGATGCAAACCCCAGCAGAAAAGCAGTCGGTTGCTAATCAAAGAGAGTTTACTTCAGCAAGCTTTGTAGCCCTCTGCAAACAAACATCTTGGTGGTGTTTTTTTGCTGAGAGCATGCTAGGATCTGAAGCATGGAATCATAGAGCCACAGAGTTCTTTTGGCTGGAAAAAACCTTGAAGATCAGCGAGTCCAACCTGATCGTCTGACTACCAGAGTTTGGTTGTTTTAGCAGGAGGAAGTTGAATCTGGCCCTGAATCATAGAATCGAGCAGATTGGAAGAGAGCTCCAAGCTCAGCCAGCCCAACCTAGCACCCAGCCCTGCCCAACCAACCAGACCATGGCACTAAGTGCCCCAGCCAGGCTTGGCTTCAACACCTCCAGCCACGGCCACTCCACCACCTCCCTGGGCAGCCCATTCCAATGCCAATCACTCTCTCTGCCAGCAACTTCCTCCTAACATCCAGCCTAAACCTGCCCTGGCACAGCTTGAGGCTGTGTCCCCTTGTTCTGTTGCTGGTTGCCTGGCAGCAGAGCCCAACCCCACCTGGCTACAGCCTCCCTTCAGGGAGCTGCAGACAGCAATGAGCTCTGCCCTGAGCCTCCTCTTCTGCAGGCTGCACACCCCCAGCTCCCTCAGCCTCTCCTCACAGGGCTGTGCTCCAGGCCCCTCCCCAGCTTTGCCACCCTTCTCTCAACACCTTCCAGCACCTCAACAGCTCTCTTGAATTGAGGAGCCCAGAACTGGACACAGCACTCAAGGTGTGTCCTGAGTAGTGCTGAGCACAGGGGCAGAATGACCTCCCTTGTCCTGCTGCCCACACTGTTCCTGAGCCAGCCCAGGATGCCATTGGCTCTGCTGCCCACCTGGGCACTCTGCTGCCTCATCTTCAGCTACTCTCTACCAGTACCTCCAGGTCCCTTTCTTCCTGGCTGCTCTCAGCCACTCTGTCCCCAGCCTGCAGCGCTGCTTGGGGTTGTTGTGGCCAAAGTGCAGAGCCCTGGAACCTTCTCTTCTCCAGGCTGACCAGCCCCAACTCTCTCAACCTGTCCCCACAGGGGAGGCTCTCCAGCTTCTGGGCCCTCTGGACCTGCTCCAACAGTTCCATGTCCCTCTTCTTATGCACCAGCACATTCCCAGTGTTGAACACCAGACTGTTCCATAGCAGAAATACATATCTAGCTTCAACCACCCAGACTGCTGGCTGTGTCCTGCTTCACAGGGGGCCAGCAAAGACCTGAACAACTGCTTGCAATGAGTTCTGGCAGCAGTTCTTATTTCCTTTTCCTGTTATGATTTCAGTGCAGGAAGATGCTGCACATAGAATGATTTTGGTTGAAAGGAGCTTTAAGATCATCAACCATTACAAGGTAGAGCACAGGAACTTCCACCTCAATGTGAGGAGAAACTTCTTTACTGTGAGGGTGCAGGAGCCCCAGAGCAGGCTGCCCAATGACGTTGTGGAGTCTTCTTCTCTTGAGACTTTCAAAGACAACCTGGATGTGTTCCTGTGTGACCTGCCCTGGGTGAGCCTGCTTTGGCAGGGAGGATTGGACTTGATGGTGTCTGGAGGTCCCTTCCAAACCTTACCATTCTGTGAGTCTCTGATTCTGTGATCAAGTCCAACCATTCTCTCCAACTCTACCAAGCCTAGTGCTAGATCACACCCCTCAGCACCACCCAGGAGAGCAGCACTTCCAACCTTCCCATCCAACTCTCCACAGCAAACTCACAAAGGAGGAGTCAAAGAAGCCCTACCTGTAGCAGCCTGCATCCCTTCTACGTCAGGAGCAGTGAGGCATGGGCAGGGTGCTCTGGTGACCTGCTGATCCATGAAGATGCTGAGAGGCTGGTAGCTTGGGAGGTGAAGGGGGGCTGTCTTGCAGTTCCTCAGGCAGGAGCCTGGAAAACCAGAAATCCTTCCTAATCCTGGAATGACAGAAACATTCCCTTTCTCAATCCCTCTTATTGCACGTGTTCCTGTTACAGAGCACAGAGCCAGCTGCCCTCTGAGTATGTAACAAGTGCCTTTGGTCCCATCTCCCACAGCAGCACGGGGAGGTTGGTGCCATCTCAGAGGCTCTGCCATCTTAGCCACCTGCCCAGCTTCCTGGGCTGCCGGCTAAAGGTGCTGCTCCAGCCCTGTGCAACAGAAACCCTCTTGCAGGAAGCTGGTGAGAGCCAAGCTGGAGCCTTTTGGATGTTTCTATGATTCTATGTCACTGTGGTTAGAGATGTGACAAAAACCCTTGGGATGAATGTATTTGTCACTGTCCTGCTCTCCTCCCTGCAGCGTGACTCAGCTTCTGCTCACCTGTCTACACCACTGCTGAACGCACTTCCCCTTTGCCTCCAGCAGTTCAAGCCCAGCAGATGCCTTTCTGAAGCTGGCAGCTCTGTAAACTGTCTACTACCCACAGCTGCTGCTGCTTTCTGGCCCAGGTGTAGTCAGGAATGTCATTTGCACAGGGAGGAACCACCAGCTGAGGATGCCGGTGGGGGAGCATGAGACCATCCTTACCCTCTCAGCACCTCCATGTGCTCTACAAGGAGTGAGGAAGACCAAGGCCCAAGGTAGGAAATGCAGAGCGGTAACACCTCCCTGAGAGTCATGGGGGAGGGGACAGCCGTGACTGGAGTTTCTGTTCTGGTCCATGGTTGCAGGCTCACAGGATGTTAGGGGTTGGAAGGGACACAAAGAGATCATCCAGTCCAACCCCCCTGCCAGAGCAGAACCACACAATCTAGCACAGATCACAGAGGAACACATCCAGACAGGCCTTGAAAGGCTCCAGAGGAGACTCCACAGCCTCTCTGGGCAGCCTGTGCCAGGGCTCTGGGACCCCTACAGGGAAGAAGTTCCCCCTTGTGTTGAGCTGGAACCTCTTTTGCTGCAACTTACACCCATTGCTCCTTGTCCCATCCCAGGAGCAGTGAGCAGAGCCTGTCCCCCCCACCTCCTGACCCCCAGCCCTCAGATGTTGATAAACATTGATTAAATCTCCTCTCAGTCTTCTCTTCTCCAGACTAAGCAGCCCCAGGTCCCTCAGCCTCTCCTCATCAGCCATACCCTTCAGTCCCCTCATCATCCTCATAGCCCTCAGCTGGACCCTCTCCAGCAGATCCCTGTCCCTCTTCGACTGGGGAGCCCAAAACTGAAGGCAGTATTCAAGATGAGGTCTCAGCAGGGCAGAGTAGAGGGGAAGGAGAACCTCCCTTGATGGTGCTGCTGCTCGGTGTGTGGGTGGCTGTACTGGTCCAAGTTCCGTAATGAAAGGCTGCTGCAGGAAGGGAAATCTCCATAGGCACAACCTCATGAATGCTTCCAGGCTTGGGGCAGAGTAGCTGCAAAGCTGCCCAGCAGAGAAAGAACTGGGGGTGTTGATCAGCAGCTGGGTGAACATCAGCCAGTCTGCGCCCAGCTGGCCAAGAAGGGCACAAATATCCTGGTCAGGATCAGCAATGGTGTGGCCAGCAGAAGCAGAGAAGTGATTATCCCCCTGTACTCAGCACTGGTAAGGCCACACCTTGAGTGCTGGGTTCTGCTCCAAGATGGGCTGGAGGGGGTCCAGAGAGGGAGGGGAAGGGTCTGGAGAACAGGGCTGGGGAGGAGCAGCTGAGGGTATTTAGTGTGGGGAAGAGGAGGCTGAGGGGAGACCTCATTGCTCTATACAGCTCCCTGACAGGAGGTTGGAGCCAGGTGGGGGTTGGGCTCTACTCCCTAGTATCAAGGGCTAAAACAAGTGGAAATGGCCTCAGAGGAAGTTTCAGTTGGAAATTAGTGTTAAGGAGAGAGGGAATTAATGTGGCCGAGCCGGGAATTTATATAAAAAATAGAGTTATTTCGTTTTCCCCAAAACTAGATACAGAAAATAACTTAGTTTTAGTTAGCAGGTTGTTAGTTGGTTGAGAAGATCTACAGGGATACCACAGTGGACTCGACCGTTCTAGAAGCCAGACGCTGGAAAAGGCTTGAGCTATTGACTATAGCGTCCCCACCAGCAAGATAAGGCTGAGCCGAAGCTACTCACAGCAGAATGGAAGTGCGCTCCAAAGGCTGGTCCCGCCGGGTCTGTCAGAAGCCTCCGAGGGTCGTTGAGCTGCACAAAGGAGGTGCTTAAGGCGGACGCAGTCCTTGTCTTTGGCGCGCCAGGGGCTCCTGCAGAAGCTGTGCAGGCTGGNCTGGCCCCCCCGCGCCACACCTGCAGGGCAGGGGGGGGGAACAGGTCTGGCCGCGCCTGTGCCTCTCCCATCCGAACCACAGCGGGAGAGGGGTTTGGGGGTATACAGGACACTCCGGGACAATTAGAAGAAACTTCTTCCCTGAAAGGGTTCTCATAGACTGGCACAGGCTGCCCAGGCAGGTGGTTGAACCCCCCCACCCTTAGAGGCGTTTAAAAGAGGCAGAGACGTGGAGCTGAGGGCCATGGTTTAGCACCAGCCTTGGTGGAGCTGGAGAACGGTTGGACTGGATGAGCTTAAAGGTCTTTTCCAACTGGAATGATTTCATGAGACCCCGCGGGGATTGCCTTCAGACCCACGGTGCACGGGCAGGAAGAGCAGGTGGAGAAAGGAGCTGAGCTCCACGTGATAGCTGTGCCTTGCAGCTTGCTTAGCAGGCACCTACCTGCTGGTGAAAGAATAAACAGAGAGGTGGGTCTGGCTCCCTTCAAACAGGACCTGCCAGCGAAGGGATGTGATTTTCAGCCTGCTTTATTTGGGGGTATATAAAAGCTGTGCTGTGTTTGTGAGAGCTGCCTTGCAGACACAGAGTGTCCAACCACAACCACCACAAAAGTTAAAGCAACAGGGGAAAAAAAAAAGAAGACGACTACTTAAAACCCTAAAAGCAGAGAAGTGGAGGCAGGATCTTGGTGCCAGTGGCTGAACTCCGTGGCAGTGCTGCAGGGGAAGCTACTGCTGGTCCTCCTTCCCCTCATGCTGGTCCTCCTTCCCCTCATGCTATTGATGAGGCTGAAGGAGTTCCACCATGAATGATTTCTGTTCCCAGAAACAAATGGAGAAGCTCACCGGAGCTGGGGACTGCCTCCTTCCCTTGCGGGGCCACCACTCAGTGGGATGAAGGTGACAGACACAGCAGGGGGAGGTGGCAGTGGCTGCCACAAGTGGCATGAGCTGATGCCCTCAGTTTTGGGAGGCAGAGCAGAGGGTGAGGGAGAAGCATGGATCACGCTGGAGGTCTGAGAACAGGGTGCAAGAAGGGTGGGAGCACTGAGGGAAGGAGGGTACCCTGAGCTGCTCTGTGTGTGGCTGTCAGAGAGCATCAGAGTCACTTAGAATCATAGAATGGTTTAGGTTGGAAGGGACCTCAAGGATCATCCAGCTCCAACCCCCTGCCATAGGCAGGGACACCTCCCACTAGAGCAGGTTGCTCAAGACCTCATCCAGCCTGGCTTTAGACACCTCCAGGGAGGTTGTGGAGCACAGAAGCACCCAATGTGATCAAAGATCACATTGGGTGCTTCTGTGCTCCACAACCTCCCTGGGCAACCTGTGCCAGTGTCTCACCACCCTCACTGCAAAGAACTTCCCTCTGCAGAGACTGCCACAACAGTCACTCACTCCTGGGGAGGAAGAAAGCTCTTCCCTGTGACGGCACCAGAATGTAACAACAGCAGCAGCAGTGCCAACCCTCTGCGCTGGAGCTCTTCCCAGGACAAGGGGCAATGCCTTTGAGCTGCAAGAGGAGAGATGGAGACTGCAGATTAGGAGGAAATTCTTTCCAGTGAGAGAGGGGTGAGACATTGGAAGTGGTTTCCCAGGGAGGTTGTGGATGCCCCCTCCCTGGAGGTGCCCAGGGTCGGACTGGATGAGGCCTCCAGCAATCTGGGCTGGTGGGAGGTATCCCTGCCTATGGCATGGGGTTGGAACTGGATGAGCTTTCAAGGTCCCTTCCGACCCAAACCTTTCTGTGATTTCCTGCACACTCACTCAAAGCTCTGCAGTTCTGCTGCTGCTTGCCTGAAACCTTTTCCCCTCAGCCCCTAAAGAATGAGGCCTCACTTTAGGCAAGCTGTAGATAATTTAATTACTCTTCAGGAGCCTAATCTATCCTGCTGCCTGCTCGGGCTGCCAGACTCCACCTCTGGCAGTAGCTCTGGCAGAAGGAAGCCTTTAGTCATCATGACCCTGATCTGCTAATGCAATCTCTAAAGGAGAAACTCAAGGTTCCACTGGCTGTAGGGTGAGTGGATTCCCTGAGCCCCACTGAGATGCCTTTTACCACCTCTTTTGCACAGCCTCACATGGCATTGTATGGTCAACACTATGCTGTTTGCTCTTGTTCTTATTCCCGACAGTGTGAGGCAGGCATGAGGGTGGTTTGCAGGGCTGCTGGCAGTCGTGTTCTGGGCTCCTGGGGAGGGGTTCGCTCCTGAGTGTCTCCCTTGTCACCTTTGTGACAATGGAGATCTGGCTGTATGAGCAGGGGCAGCCACGGTTCAGACATTGCTGCTACCCGAGGCACATAGCAAGGTCAGAGCAAGACATCACCAGCATGGTTTATGGAGGGTGCTTAGTGCACGCAGGTGGGATGAGGAGATCCTTCCTCACGGACCTAGTCCAGCCAAACCTGCTCTGCCCCTTTCAGGGTGGGGGTGGGGGGGGAATGGGGTCTCTGCTACAAGTACTGCTTAGCCTTGGGGAATGTTTGACCAAGGGATTTATGCATTTCATGGTGCTTCATTCCAAGGCAATCACAGGCAGCCAAAAGTGCTCACTAAAATTTCATTTGCTCTGTGTTCCCAAGTGTGACAAGCACTGAGGTGAGCACCTGGTGTGGAAGGTGCACACACACTCCTCCCCCCACCCCCGTCACTTTTCAGTGCCCCCTTCCCTGGGGCCCTGAGCAGGTACACACCAACATTGATTTCCAGCCTAATTAAAGCCTTCATTTGAATGTTTGTTTTAATCCACTTGAAAGCACCCCTCTGAGCAAGGCCAGATGCTCCTGCTTTTGAAGCACGCTTCTGCTGGGGGCTTGAGAACATCCCATAGCCCCCATGGTGCTGTCGTGGGGACATGGCTCATGGCTCCAGACAATGGGAGGATGTGAATCAGGAGGGACACCTGGAGAAGCAGCCCTGCTTCACCTCACCTTCCCTGTGAGCAGGCTGTTTTGGGAGCAGGCTGCCCCTGGGCATCCATTACAAGGTTCTGTGCATGCTGAGAAGAGGAGGGCAGGGTTGCAGGGCTGGGGATGGAGAGGAAGGGACACAGACAAAAGGAGAGATGGGACACTCCCTGCATGTATCACACACAGAGTATTACCAAGGTTGGAAGAG
>WAAF01010474.1:0-49266 GCA_013400475.1 Tricholaema leucomelas
TCTCGTCTCCAAACTACAATCAGACCTACAACAGGAGCCAGAAACATCAAATTCAAACATACTAGGCAAGCCACTGCATAACTCAGCTCTCCCAAATAACTCCTAGTCTCTTGACACAAGCAAGGACACACACATGATACTGCACCATGGTAGTAAAGCACTGCTGAACTGATAAGGTCAAAATGGAAGCAATAATGGGCCAGAATATACCAAACAAATTCATTTTTCCTTGACTTCCTTATCCTGGCTATCAATCAAAAAAAAAAAAAAAAAAAGCAAACCAAGACCGTGCCCCAAGTTTGGCAAAGCACCAAAATTAATGTCCCGGGTTAGGGTGGATCCCTTCCCCGGTAGAATAAACTCACTACAACACAGGGATTTTTTTGGAAAGTCAGGGGAAAACAAAATGGTATTTCTTATAGTTTAAATATAACAGTATATTTAACAGTATAAGGAGAAATAAACTACTAGAGAAATAGAATAGCCTTAAGGAAGATGGGGAAGTGGTCGAGTGGCAGCAAAGCAGCAAAAGCAGCACAGCCAAAATAGCAGTGGGGGAGGATGGCAGTGGGTGCAGCTGAAACAGCAGAAGGAGCAAGGGGAATGTCCAAGCTGTGTTTCCAGAAATAAAGCTCTTGATGCTCCAAGGAAATGATACTAACTTATCCATTGTTGCTATTACATGGGCTATCCTTACAATGTTCACCTCTCCCTTCAGAGCTTCCACTTCTAAGTTTCTCTGTTCTGAATATTTTTAAGTCTGAGCTAGACGGCCACGTTAAAGTAGAAGTTCACAAATGGCCAAGCACAAACACTAAAAAAAAAAGCTTAAAATCCCATTCCAATATTAGAACATGCTATTGAGAAGAAGAAAACAAAACATGTTTAACTGGTCTTCAGTTTTACTTTCAAGTGAATAAACTTTCCCTTTCCCTTCAACGATCAAACCACCCCTACAAGATGTTTCTGCAAAGTGAAGTTTCTCTTGCTATGTGGTGTCTTCCCCAATAGAAAGGATCAAACGAGCAAATGAAATTCCTACCTTTATTGTTTGAGTATTTAGAGGCATGTTATGAGCAGCCTCACTTTCCTCCACATTATCTTCTTGTAATTCAATAATCTCATCCTCCTGAGCAGAGTTTTGCCTTTTCATAGCTTCTGTCTCTGTGTGAGGACGTCTGTCTCTGAAGCAAACACGAAGGCAACTCATTTCCGTCTGGTTTCAGCTGCAGTTGAGGTCAGTAACAGTTCTGATATGGTAAGAGAGAGAGTTACAACAGTTTTCACAGGCGTGATCTCAAAACACTGATAAATAGGAGGAATGGGACAAATAATGTCATCTGCACTAGCTACAGAGAAACAGCAGGCAGAGGAAGTATTGATTTGTTTAGTTGTCAGAACTACATTTCTTGGCTGCGTAATACTAGGTTTTCCAGTTTGTCTACATTAAAGTACCAGCCCTTGACAAGCAGGTGACTAAACCTTCAGCAATGTTGTCATTGTCTGAGGCAATTTTGAAAGAAGCTGGATTGCTTCCCCTGCTGTTGTCAGCCAAAACAGTAAAATACTATTGCTGTTATCAAGTCAGCTAAACAGACACAGTTAAGAACAGCACAAACTGAGTAAAGGATCACACAGCTTGTGGTTCAATGAGGCTGTGATGGGCAAAAATAAAATCCAAATCTAATTTTAGTCTGCCTGTATAGTCTAATAATTATTATAGTCTAATAAAGAAAGGAACACGTATAATCTTTGTGCTACAGGGCTGGGTGATAGGTTGGACTGGATGATCTTGGAGGTCTCTTCCAACCTGGTTGATTCTATGACTCTATTAGTCTAAAATCACATCTGGTGTCTGTTCACTTACTGATCAACCTAAAGCTGAGAAGCTAATTCCTTGTATAGGACAAATCAGAAGACAAGAGGGGCATGCTTTTATGAGGAAAATCACAGCAAAAGTTGAGAGATAGTCTACATTAGCTCCTTACATGAACTCTTCCATGCTACCTAAGAGTCATTCATAAACTGCAGACCAGGACTGATTCCTCTCCTCACTTCCCCCATATGCATCCGATCTCATTTCTCTTGTTCTGACTCCATCCTCATGGTCTTCCTTCTCTCCCCTCTGGCTCAAAAGGATTGGACAGGCAGCTGGTAACTGCACTCGTTCCCTCTAGCCCAGGACACAGAGGATCATTTATTAAGAGGGAAACAAAGGCTCTCTCTTCCGGCTCCTTCCCTGCTAGTGAATATCCACTTACAACATTTGCTCCTTCTTTTTCATGCCAAATGCTGATGATGATTCCCTTCCCAGATTTTCTCCTTGTACAACTCATCTGGAAACTGATGCCTGGAGCATTCCCTGGGGTTCAGATTCCTGATGTAATGTCAGAGCCATCCATGAAAAGGCACTCCATAACCTTGGTTTTATTCAGCAAATAAAAAGAAATGCAAATTCACAGCCTACCTTTTGGTTCTGGACGATCCTTAAAACTGCAGGGGACTGAGAATAAAGCTGAGCAGCCATCAAGATTAAAATGTGTGTCTAGATCCACAGAATTTTATCTGGGACATCTCCACTAGAAAAGCCTTCACTTGCTGGTTCTCATTATTCCTGCTGGAGATCGGCTTCATTTGTTTAATTTCAACTCACAGGAAAAAACCTTACCTTCCTACCGAGTAGTCTGAAACTAGAATTGTTTTGCTAAGCCACATGAGTTAATGATTACGGATCTTACTTTGCAAAAGTCAAAGTCTTTTCATTTGCATCTGTGAAGGAGCTCCTCAAGTCTTGAGTTTCCTCCTGGGTAATGGAGAAGCACCTGGTGCTTTTCTCTCATGCAAAAGTAGCTGATCTTTCTGACTCATAAATCTGATAAACTTTTAAAGAAAATGGGAAGCTTAACCTTTCTAGCCTGGGCTTCTATCTGAAACAGAACAGCAGAAAAACCTTTTGCTTCCACAGTGAAGACATATCTGGTTTCAACATAAGGAAGAGAAACTTGTGCCCTTAAATGTGTGCTTTAGTGAAATGGGCAAATTAGGCTCCGTCATACTCAAAGATCTTTGCTCTAAGGCAAAAATCTATCTGTGATTGTACATGAGGAGTAGAATTTCAAAGGCACAATCAAACAAATGTAGCTGCTTGCATTTTAAGCATGCTTATTGTAAATGTGAGAAACAAGCTCACTCCCAAAATTTTTGCTAAGGGACAAAGTCTGTTAAAGATGTGTTTGCAGCACACTGGGTATATGCCTTCCCAACACGCACACCTTCCCTTCCACCACTAGGGGCTTTCATATTCATAAAAGTCCTTGTGACAGGACTCTTTCCCTCAACGACCTGATTGGTTCGAAGAACAAAGAACTCCTCCCACCCCCAGAACAACAAAGTCGTGCCACCGCAGCCTCGGTTCTCTTCCGCACATGTCCATCGGTAGTCATTTTCGTGATCGCTGGATCCTCAGGGTTGAATTTTTGACCCTGAGTGCTGCTATGCAGCTGTCCCTTACCTGACCACAAAATGCCCTCGGCTTCCACCCGTGGGGTGGAGTCTCACATTCTTTAATTACTAATTCTATACTCTTCTATAATTCTATACTATACTATACTCTAATTAGCTAAAACAAAATTACTTCCATTATCTCTGCTGATCACAATTCACTTTTTCTCTTTACTTTTGCTTATTTTGCTGCAGCAGCACAAGCACCTTACTTCCACTTCAGAACCTCTGTAGTAGAGGCCATAGCAGCTTGGTTACAATCCGACTCGCTACGGGAATAATGTAGGGTAGAACTATAAGTAGTGACATAAAAATAGCAATTATTAACAGAGTACCTTTCAAACCATTAAGACTAACACTCAGAGGGCTGGACATGTTGAGGATGCGAGAGCTTCCCAGCAGTTTTCCGTTCTAACTGCAATTCTTATTATGGGTGTGGATATCACAATTTGGGTAACCATTGGGCCAGTCTAAGTGGTCTGAAGTGGTTTCAGGGGGTCCACTCACAGTGTTGGCCATTGGACTATCAATTTCCAAAGATAAGGGTGGGCCAAGTTTGAGACCAATAGGTACTCCCACCCCTCATGCCTATTGGGTTGCAAACAACAGCCATGGTATGAGTTTTCTTCTTGGCAGAAAGTACCAAAGTCAATTTAGACCCATCCCCCACCCCTCTTTCCATGTTTGGACTTTATGGGCCATATACTGGTTCCTTACCACACCTTACCCTTGTGAGGGCTACTTGTGTCTCCAATATATCCCAGGGAGACCACTCTTGACACTGATCACAGCAAATATTGTCTCCCTTGAACACCCACTGGTGAGCTCTGCATTCAACAGGGCTGATACAGGGTTTAGGTACCCAGAACTTGGAACATTTCACTTCAGATTAAAAGTCCACAGCTGTTGTTTGTATATCGTGGGCACTACCACTTCCTTTTGGTCCAGATCCTGATCCTCTGAAACTCCTCCTTTACCTTTATCTGTAAACACAAACACACAAGACTTCTTTGGAGGATTAGTTTTAGAGGTTCCTCTTGGGATCCCACCATCCACTGCTTTATAAATCATTGTTTCTGTAGTCAATAGGGTCTGGAAAGGATCCTTCCAGACTGGCTTTAATGAATCCTCTTTTCCTATCTCCACCATAACCCACTCTTCCAGGCTGCATTTTATGCAAGCTGTTCAAGGTAGTTTAACCTTTTCCCTCAGGCCTTCTAGGGTTTTCAGAATGGTAAGTTATCCATACAGGATAGTCCAACAGCATTTCATATGAAGACAGTCTGGACTCTTAATAAGGCCAGGGGCAAACATTTTGTCCATGGGAATCTTGTCTCAATCCCAGCACCTCTGTCACATTTTGCACTACCCTGGAGGTAAAATGAGTTCCCCCATCCAGGCCAATTCTTTCACACATTTGTTCCAGTCATACTCTGGCAATATTGTTGGCTATTGCTTGTATGAGGAGAAAGCTTCCATTCAGTGAGTTAGATGTTCCATAATTACCAGAAAGTATTTCCATCTTTGTACCAGTGGTAACGCAGCAAAGTCCACCTGGATGGTCTGAAATGGTCCTAGGGCCAAGGGTCTTCCACTCTGAGTCATTTTTCTCATTACCTTTCTGTTAACCTTCTGACAAACTAAACAACGATCCACACGCTCTTTTGTCAAAGTATATACACCAATACACCCATAACTTCTCAGAAACTGATCACACACTGCCTGTGTTCTGGTAGACTTGCAAGACTACCTCTTGAGATACTGCTTTTATTAACTCTTGTCTCCCATCTGGCAATACCCACTTCCCATCAGCTGTTCTGGTTCCCCCATTCTTTCCCACGTTGTTCTCTTCCTCAGGGGAAAATACAGGAAATTGTTTCACCTCCCCAGTCTTATGGCATGCAGACCCATATTCCAGTGTTTTTTTCCAAGGCCACCACCTTAGCTTCCACATCAGCTAAATGATATTCCTTAGCTCCATTCCTTTCTGGTGTCCATTCACATGTACTATTGCCACTTTTTTTTGTTCCATTAGTGTCTCTAATATTTCTAACATTCATGAACCAACCCTTTTGCCCTAGAGTAGTTCATTCTTCTTTCCCTCTAGATTTTCCCAAAGTATGCACCACCCCATATGCATATCTTGAATGAGTATATATAGTCCCTACCTTTCCCTTGAGGTGATGTTGGACCTGCTTTAGAGCATGTAATTCACAATTTTGAGTTGACCGTGTTCTTGGCAAGTCTTCTTTCTCTTTTATTCCGTCAATCACTGCGTATCCACTAAACCTTTTGCCATCCACACACTGTGAGGACTCATCCACAAACAATTTATCTCCATAGGGGAAGGAGGCATGTGTCAAATCTTTCCTGACCTTAGTTTGATAGTTGATAAAATCTAAACAATTATGCTCTGGATCCCCCATCTCATTCCCACAGAGGAATTGAGAGGGATTCAGGTTGCCAGCTACTGTCATCCCTCTCCACCAATATGGTCTCATACTTCAAGGTCCGGGATTTGGTCAACCACCATTTTGACTTCTGAGATAAGATGGTCCTAACAGTACGTCAAGAATGTACTACAAGAGTTCCCCTGAAAGTAAGTTTTCTGCTTTCTTTTACCAGGATGGCTGTCGCAGCTGCTTCTTGAATACATATAGGCCATTCTCTAACCAGACTCTTTCCCTCCCCTGAAATTAACAAGTCATCCTGGAGGATAGTTATCCCTTCTTGCATTGGAAATTCTTCTACAACTTTTCTCCAGAGCTTGCCCAAACAGGTTTGGGAACTCTGTAAATCCCTGGGGAAGAGATGTCCACTCGACCTGCTGCTTTCTCCCTGTATCTGGGTGCTCCCTTTAAAAAACAAACAAATCCTGGCTGTTTTCAGCCAAGGGACAAGCCCAAAGTGCATTTTTTAGGTCACTTACACTGAAGCACTTATGTTCATAGGGGATCTTACTCATTAGAGCGTATGGGTTGGGCACCACTGGCTAGCATGCCTGCAGCAACTTACTTACTTCTCTCAGGTCCTGCACCAACCAATATGTACTATTTGCCTTTTTCACAGGTAAAATGGGGGGACATACAGCGTTCAAACAAAGAATCAGTTATTAATGACTCAATTACAGACTTCAATCATTGACCCCTTCTCTTGATACAGAGTACTGTCTAACTTTCACTTACATGCCCTCCCCCTTTTAATTCTATTTCTGTAGGAGTCATTTGTAACACCCCCCTATTCCCTTCTCCAGCCCACACATATGGAGCAATTTCTTGTTTGTCCCTCTTGGTCAAAATGAAATGCTTTATTTCCACTGACCCATCTTCCAGGACCACCCCAATTCCCAGCTGGCCCAAGAGATTGCTCTCTGATAGACTAAATCCTCCCTCCAGAACTAATATGATATCTGCCCAGTTTTTCTATTCCCCTTTATTCTCAGTTGTTCTATGATTGATACTTTAACACACACACCCCTTTTACCCCTATTACTGTAGTGTTTTTCTGACTCAATGTCCCACCTTGGGGTAAGATGGTCACACATGTTCTTTCTGCCCCTAAATCTACCATAAAGGTAAATAACTCCTCCTGCGACCCTAAGTTTATCAAGGGTTCCTCATTCTCCTTTGACCTCAGGCCCTAACACCCCTATCCAGTCTAGCAGTCTTCCTCCTTCAGCACCTTGAACGCTCTCATGTCTTTTTCACACCTAGGACATTTCCTCTTAAAATTACCTGCCTGGCCACAATAATATCACTTTCTATTTGCTTCCTTGCCCAACCCCACATGCTCCATCTTTCACTGGTGGAGAGCCTGCTTCTCTGAAACCTTCACTTCTCTGCTCCCATCAACTTAGCCCCCTGGGACCCCCATCTGATTCTGTTTAGTTACTTCCCGCACCATAGCCACCATCAACTTATCTTTGGCCTTCTGTCTCTCCCCATCCCTTCTTATATACACTTTCTGTGCTCCCCTCAATAATTCATCCATTCCCCACTTGTTCATTCATTCCTCCATCTTCTCTAACTTCTTCCATATGGCTGGCCATGCACGTATGAGAAAAGAGGGTTTTAACACCTGCTGGCTGGCTACATTATCTGAATCTGTTCCAGAATACTGATGAATATTTCGCTTCAGCCTTTATAGCCATTCTCTAGGTGTTTCCTCCTTAGCTTGTTTACCACCAAACGCAGATTGAGTCCCCTTGGGATGGTCTAATTCCCTTTATTATACAGTTTCAGTAATCAATCATAAAGCACCGTCATCTCACTATCAAAGGCACCTCCCAGAGAGTACAAGCCAGCTTGTATCAGGATACTGGGACTTCTTAAAGAAGCAGGCAGCAGCTCTGCCCTTCTAAACCATAGCTCCTTGAAATCCCACCATCCAGAACCCCAGGTCTTCCCCGCTTCTCCCACGCAAGGAAGGATTCTCTGCCACATGGCAGCAGACGGAGTATCCCAAGTGGGATGCAGCCCTACCACGACAAAAACCTCGTCTTCACCACACTCGAGGAGGCTGGGAAGCCGGGAGCAGGGCACCGAGTCAGGGAGGTAAGCGGCCACTGAGGGTGTTTGCAGGCCGGCCAGCCAGCCCCTCCGCTGCACCCTCTGCCTTCCCATCGCAGCAGCTGCGGCTACGGGGAAGATCGCCCGAGCCCTGTCGTCGCCACGGCAACGTAAACCCCTCCCGGCAAGCAGCGGCGGACGAGAACAAGCATCCCGTTCAAATCCACGCGGGGCAGCCCGGCCTGGCCCCGCCCCGCAGGACTAACACGGCTCAAGTGGGAGTGACCCGCATCTCTAAGTGCAAATCAGGCAACACTGGCGGAAACCCGTCTCCACCCACTTGGCCGCTCTCCCACGCCTCTGTCCCTGGCCCGCCTCGCCTTTCCTGAGCTACTTCAGCCAGCCAATAATGCAGGACTCCTCTCCCTAAGAGCACTCCGCCTCCCAGACAAAAACTCCCTTCCAGGAAACGTAGCCCAGCCGCGGCAACGCTTAGAAATGCAGCGCCCACGCAAACAAAACCAAAAGCCCGAGGAAGAAAATAACCCCACCCGTCCGAAAGCGGAATTCTCTCACCTCCTAGTGGGTGACCCCTTTTTCCCGAGTGCAGGAAAATCCCTGATGCGCCCCAGTTCTCCTAATAGACTGTTTAGAAGAACGTCCGGGAGTATGTTCATACTCTGTCCAGTTCCCAGGACTTGGGTAACTCCCACCCTGTCCCATTTTCCGTGCGAGGTGGGGGGAGATCAGTCACGCTTTTTCATTTGCTTTGTTACTTCACTGGCTGCACCCCTCGCGGGGAAACGAAATTGCGTTTAGAAGAATTCCTCAGTCACTTCGCAGAAATTCGGCGACTCAACACACAGATTCAATCCTCCTTCCCGTCCCCAGTCACAGCCGCCTCGAAATACTTCACAGTCTGCTCTGGCCCGGGTCCCGCGCACGGAAATTGCCGACCGCTGCCGACGTCCTTGCTCAGCCCAGAGTCCCTTCTCCCGGGATCGCCACCACCAGTGGTTTCCGGACGGAGTGAGGTCCCAGCAACTGCCGAGTACGCTTCTGCGCCTTTCCCCGCAGAACCTCGTTGCTCCAGAACGCTGAGGCTTTGAATATCCTAGAAAAGCCCCTAGTTGTGGGAAATAAGCTCATGCCTAAAAAAAAAATGCAGTGTTATAATTGACGGACTCAAAATGAATTATTCAGGTGATAAAAAGCAAGTAAACAACGTGTTGGGCGATGTGTGAGAAATCTTCACCTACAAGCACAAGTTAATTTCTTAGTGCAAAGCTTTATGTTATACTTCCATATACATATGCATCAACTATTCCAAGAAAAGCATACATGTCCATTAACTATTCTAAGAAAGGGCAGTCTTATTTAAATTATTTCTTGGAATGGGTGAAAATTCAGGGGTCTCTTCTTTTTCTTCGTTGTTTCTTTTGAAGATACAAAGCCAGAGTCATCCTTCTATATACAATATATATATCAATATATATTCTATATCCTTCTATATACAATATATATATCAATATATACAATATATATATCAATCAATATCCCCTTTGTTCTTGTGTAAATTCAGCATTTCTTGTTTCAGTTTTGTTAAATAGTTAACATTACATGGTCAGCAGGCCTACGTAGTCTCAGTTTCTGTTATCTACTAGTTTGTTCTATTATTGATTTTCAGCAAGCCTTCCCCCTTGTCTTTTCACAGGTCTCTGTAAAGGCTTTTTGTTGTGTAAAAATAACTCTGCACGTTCTTGCAAAAGCATTTTACAAGTTTCTGGATTCACAGCAGTTAGGCCTTTTCGTTGTCCTTTATTTTCTGACTGATACAAATCTAGTCCCAGTTTATCACACAGAGGTACAAAGTCTGTTAAAGAAAGTGTATTTACAGCACACTCACTACGTATACCCACCTTCTCTTCCACCACTGGGGGCTTTGATAACCTGTCCTTGTTACAGGGCCCTTTCCTGCGCAACAACCTGATTGGTTTAAAGAACTAAGAACCAACTTCTGATTAAAGTTGATATGATTTTGTTTAAAATTTATTTTTTAAACAAATGATTCAGGAGATGCAACTGTCTCTTGTTTCTGTTCTGATTCATGTCCTTATAATGTAAAGCTGGAATGTTTATGTCCAAAATGCATTTATTTAACATTTTTCCCTCAGTAACAGTATGAATATTGATAGAATAGTGATGTTCTGTGGTTTTAGGTGTGAGCATGGGCTTTTTCACTTTCAAGTTCCTTATGATCCTCAATTCAAGAGAGATGTTGAGATACAAATATGTCCAGAGAAGGGCGACGAGCTAGTGAGAGGCCTGGAACACAGCCCTGTGAGGAGAGGCTGAGGGAGCTGGGGGTGTGCAGCCTGGAGAAGAGGAGGCTCAGGGGTGACCTCATTGCTGTCTATGACTACCTGAAGGGAGGCTGTAGCCATGTGGGGTTGGTCTCTTCTGCCAGGCAACCAGCAACAGAACAAGGGGACACAGTCTCAAGTTGTGCCAAGGCAGGTCTAGGCTGGATGTTAGGAGGAAGTTCTTCACAGAGAGAGTGATTGGTGCTGGAATGGGCTGTCCAGGGAGGTGGTGGAGTCACCGTCCCTGGAGGTGTTGAAGCAAAGCCTGGATGGGGCACTTAGTGCCATGGTCTGGTTGATTGGCTGGGGCTGGGTGCTAGGTTGGCCTGGATGATCTTGGAGGTCTCTTCCAACCTGGTTGATTCTGTAATTCTAGAGTGTTTACAGTGTTAGACACAGGATCTAAAACTAGGAAAGAATGACATGTTTATAAACTGTAGAATAAAAGTATGCTATGTGGACATCGATGACTGGTACACATATTGACATCTTAATTATTTTTTTTTACACATTAAAGGTGAAACCTAAACACTTCTAAGCACTGAGTACAATTTTAAGACCATCTAAACAATCTTTAAACCATCTAAAAAGATTTTTTGTTAGACTCTTAAGTCGCAGAAACAACATTGGAAGCCTTGAATCAGGTATATTTGGGCTGCTTGGGCCATCAGGAGGTAATAATTATCAAAGTTAGATTTACTGTTAAGGTTCAGAGTATGTGGCTGCCATTTCCTCTTCTGCTTTCTTTGAGTCCAAGGATGCGTCCAACCACATAAATTGCTTTTCATTTTGTGTCCCTTTCAATGTAGTATGGCCATGTGGGCAGAGCACAGAAAGAGATACAAACAAAAATCTTGACCCTGAAAAAGTATGAATCTATGGGAAGTGGAGATAAGTTAACTAACTTTTCTTCAGCTAATTAAACTACAGGTGAGCCCCATGAAGGGAAAAGTATGAAATCAAGGAATACTGGTGAGGAGCCCCTGAAGTTTCACAAATATGGGGCCTACAGACCAGATAGACCTTCTTGATTAAGGTGTAAGAAGGTATTTGTAGCAATTAGTTGAACAGCTATAATCTGTAACCACAAATGCCACACTTTGTACAAGTGTTTGTAGCGATTAGTTGGAGATTTGTCATAGGTAATCTTGAAATTACTTTGTGCCTGGAGAAGAGGAGGCTCAGTGCTGTCTATGACTACCTGAAGGAAGGCTGTAGCCAGGTGGGGTTGGTCTCTTCTCCCAGGCAACCAGCAACAGAACAAGGGAACATAGTCTCAAGTTGTGACAGGGGAGGTATAGGCTGGATATTAGGAGGAAGTTCTTGACAGAGAGAGTGATTGGCATTGGAACGGGCTGCCCAGGGAAGTGGTGGAATCGCCATGCCTGGACATGTTCAAGAAAAGCTTGGATGAGGCACTTAGTGCCATGGTCTAGTTGATTGGATAGGGCTGGGTGCTAGGTTGGACTAGATGATCTTAGAAGTCTCTTCCAACCTGGTTGATTCTTTGATTGATTCTGTGATTTATGAAAAGTCCAGGTTTGCATTCTTTTTGACTAAAGAAAGCAGGATAGAGATAAAGAGGAGCTGAAACATCGCGGCTACAAACTAATAAAACAATTAAGGGAAGCCAGCTGTGACATTGGGCTGAAGGTGAAAAGTATACTTTGAGGAAGACTGCTGGCCTTCATCCCAGATGACCACCATAAGTCCAGATGGGCCAGAGAATGGGAGGAGACCTATGTTAATGAGCTGCAAGAACTGATTTTAATTATCATACCTATTTTAAGAAATAATTGTAATAGCCCTACCTCTTATCATGAATATGTATGCCTTTGTAACATAATAATGTCTTGTGCCAGCATAGGGTGTTCAGGTTTGATGGAGAGATCCCCCCTGGCATCCAGTGCCATACTAAACATACCTACTTTGTAACTCTTTAAAGGTTGTGGGGTTCTTAGCACATCAGTTTGTATACTGATGAATCCAGTCGTAGAGTGCTCTCACCTTAGTGTATACACCAGCATTTTTGAACCAAGCATTCACCTCAGCTCACAATTCCTGCAAACTACCTTTGCCTTTCCTATGCAGACCAGGTCACCACTGATGTGCTAAGGAAGATGTGCCTTACAAAAGCTAATTCCTACAGTAGTGTGTCATGTCTGTGATGATGTAACATGAAAATGTTATTCACTGTTTCTTTGTGGAAGGAATGGACTTTCTTTATTATGAAACTAGCATTTGTTCTTCACCTAGCAGTAACTGTTCAAGTTCACAACAACTTCAGATTCCTTATGGATTTATATTCCTTATCCCCAACAGCAGAAACAGTACTACCATAAAACCGAAATAAAATGGATTAGTCTGTAACAGAAATCCAGCCAAATCTCCCTTTTGCAAATCTTCCCCCCTCTCCCAATCTCCTTTGTTATCATACATCTATATATGCTTCCACATAAACCACATCTGGATATTTGTGGCCATATCCCATACTTATTCAACTCACATATATATTACCTGAGCAGCTAGAGGATTTCAAACATAATTATGTAGTATTTCTTGAAAATACAAATCTACAGTTCAGTATAGTGCACAAAGCTGAGATAAATTCATTCACTAGTTATGTTGCTACTGTGCAACTGTTCCTTTTTGGGCTGTAGACTCCTGTGGTTTCTTAAAAGCATCAGATATCTAGGTCACAAATGTTAGGATACAAGAAATTTTCATTAAAGAACTAGAAGAGCATTGTTTAGGTTCTTTAGGATGGTGTCACACTGAAAGGAAAGAAATACTTATTTTTAATTACTTAAAAGGAAGCTTTAGTGCTTTCTTACATTGTCTTCACAGTTTGAACATAGCTGCAGGGTCTGGTGTCAGCAATAGTTACAAGTGTACCCAAGCTCTGGTATACTTTGTGACTTTTAGCCTACTTCTTTGGCATACAGTCTTTTTCAGAATTTTGCTGAGGGGCAAAGTCTGTGGAATAAAGAAGTGTTCTGCAGTGCTAGGGTACATGTCTTCCATATGCCCACCTTCCCTTCCCCCACCAGGGCTTTTATAACCTGCCCTTGTTACAGGACACCTTCCCGTGCAACATCCAGATTGGTTCCAAGAACAAAGAACCCCTGCCCCCCAGTACAACAAATTCCAGCCATTGCAGACTCAGTTCCCTCCTGCACATGTCCAGTGATGGTCTTTTTGGTGGTTGGTGGATCTTTGGGGTTGAACTTTTGACCCCAAGTGCTGCTATACAGTTGAGCCTTACAAGATCACAAAATGCCCTCAGCTTCCACCATGTGGAGAGCCTCACATCCTTCTGGCTTGACTTGCAAAAGAACTCCACAACCCATAAAGAGTTACAAAGTAGGTATATTTAGTATGGCACTGGATGCCAGGGGGGATCTCTCCATCAAACCTGAACACCCTATGCTGGCACAAGACATTATTATGTTACAAAGGCATACATATTCATGATAAGAGGTAGGGCTATTACAATTATTTCTTAAAATAGGTATGATAATTAAAATCAGTTCTTGCAGCTCATTAACATAGGTCTCCTCCCATTCTCTGGCCCATCTGGACTTATGGTGGTCATCTGGGATGAAGGCCAGCAGTCTTCCTCAAAGTATACTTTTCACCTTCAGCCCAATGTCACAGCTGGCTTCCCTTAATTGTTTTATTAGTTTGTAGCCGCGATGTTTCAGCTCCTCTTTATCTCTATCCTGCTTTCTTTAGTCAAAAAGAATGCAAACCTGGACTTTTCATAAATCACAGAATCAATCAAAGAATCAACCAGGTTGGAAGAGACTTCTAAGATCATCTAGTCCAACCTAGCACCCAGCCCTATCCAATCAACTAGACCATGGCACTAAGTGCCTCATCCAGGCTTTGCTTGAACACCTCCAGGGACAGTGACTCCACCACCTCCCTGGGCAGTCCATTCCCATGCCAATCACTCTCTCTGGCAAGAACTTCCTCCTAACATCCAGCCTATACTTCCCCTGGCACAACTTGAGACTGTGTCCCCTTGTTCTGTTGCTGGTTGCCTGGCAGAAGAGACCAACCCCCACCTGGCTACAACTTCCCTTCAGGTAGTTGTAGACAGCAATGAGGTCACCCCTGAGCCTCCTCTTCTCCAGGCTGCACACCCCCAGCTCCCTCAGGCTCTCCTCGTAGGGTTTGTGTTCCAGGCCTTTCACCAGCTTCGTCACCCTTCTCTGGACACATTTCCAGCACCTCAACATCTCTCTTGAATTGAGGAGCCCAGAACTGGACACAGTACTCAAGGTGTGGCCTGACCAGTGTTGAGTACAGGGGAAAAATAACCTCGCTCGTCACACTGGTCACACTGATCCTGATCCAAGCCAGGATGCTATTGGCTCTCTTGGCTACCTGGGCACACTGCTGGCTCATCTTCAGCCTACTATTGTCTCGGGTTCTGATTTAAATTCTCAGATACTGTAATAAATTTGGTAGAACCAATGACAATTTGTAAAGTGCCCTTCCCTCTCCCCGCTCCTTCCCAAAAGAAAGGTATTAGAAGTAGAGAGGAAAGGTAAGCACACCTAAATAAATCAATCTCACTCGATTTGGAAGTTAAAAAAGGAAATTTTAACAATAACTTTAAAAGGGTATCAAAGTTAGGGAGGTTACAGAGGTGTAGGGAAGGAAGAATAACAAATGCAAAAGGTATAAATACAACCCGAGTTTGTGATGGTGGTGACCACGTGGTAGAGAGATGCAGGGGTGCAGAGAGAGACCTGCAGTGTGGTCCAGAGAGTGATCCAGAGAGAGAGGAGCAGGAAGTCCCCCTGCTTTTATGGGACAGGAAGGGGGGAGTGGGCTAACCATCACCTGGTGGTGTCCAGACCCACCCCTGGGGAGGGGTCAAGGCCACCTGAGGTCAAGTGTCGAGTTCAGGGACACTCCTCCCAGAGTGTTAACTGTATACAACTATCCACCAGTACCCTCAGGTCCCTTTCCTCCTGGCTGCTCTCCAGCCACTCTGTCCCCAGCCTGTAGTGCTGCTTGGGATTGTTGTGGCCAAAGTGCAGAACCCTGCACTTGGCCTTGTTAAATTTCATCCCATTGGCCTCTGCCCACCCATCCAGCCTGTCTATAGATATTCAAGATATTGAACAGGACTGGGCCCAGCACTGATCTTTGAGGAACACCACTAGTGCCAGCTGCCAACTGGATGTGGCACCATTCACCATCACTCTCTGGACCTGGCCTTCCAGCCAGTTCTTGACCCATATCAGAGTGAATCTGTCCAAGCCATGAGCTGCCGGCTTTGCGAGGAGCTTGTTGTGGCAGACAGTGTCAAAGGTTTTGCTGAAGTCCAGGGAGACTACATCCACAGCCTTCCCCACGTTCACCAGGGAGGTAACCTGATCATAAAAGGAGATCAGGTTGGTGAGACAGGACCTGCCCTTCCTAAACCCATGCTGACTGGGCCTGATCCCTTGGCCGTCCTGTAGGTGCTTTGTGATGGCACTCAAGATGACCTTTTCCATGACCTTGCCTGGTACTGAGGTCAGGCTGACAGGTCTGTAGTTTTCTGGCTCCTCCTTTCGACCCTTCTTGTGGATGGGTATCACATTGGCCAGCTTCCAGTCTTCAGGGACCTCTCCAGTGAGCCAGGACTGTTGATAAATGATGGAGAGTGGCTTGGCCAGCTCATCTGCCAGCTCTCTCAGAACCCTAGGATGGATCCCATCTGGCCCCATGGACTTATGAGGATCCAAGTGGCTCAGCAGGTCCCTTACCTCCTCCTCATGGATTAGAGGGGGACTATACTGGTCCCTGGCTCCACCTGCCAGCTCAGGAGGCCAGTTGTCCTGGAGACAACCTGTCCCACTATTGAAGACTGAGGCAAAGAAGGTGTTAAGCACCTCTGCCTTTTCCTCATCCTTTGTCACTATGTTCCCCTCTCTATCTAATAAGGACTGGAGGTTGTCCTTGACCCTTCTCTTGCCATTGATATATTTGTAGAAACATTTTTTATTCTCCTTGACAGCTGTAGCCAGCCTAAGTTCTAAATGGGCTTTTGCCTCCCTAATTTTTCTTCTACAAGACCTAGCAACATCCCTGAACTTTTCCTGGGAAACCTCCCCTCTTTTCCAAAGGTGATCTACTCTCTTTTTTCTCTTTAATTCCCTTAGCAGCTCCTTGCCCATCCAGCCTGGCTGCCTCCCTCGTCGGCTCGTCTTTTGGTACAATGGCACAGCTGCTCTTGTGCTTTTAGGAGTTCCTTTTTGAAGTAGGTCCAACCTTCCTGGACCCCTTTGTTCTTAAGGGATTTTTCCCAAGGAACTTTCTGAGTTAGTTCCTCAAATAGGCTGAAGTCTGCCCTTCAGAAGTCCAGTGTGGAGGTTCTGTTGATGCCCCTCCTGGTTTCTCCATATATTGAAAACGTTATCATTTCATAGTCACTGGACCCCAGGCAGCCTCCAACCACCACATCCCCCACCAGCCCCTCTCTATTTGTGAGCAGCAGGTCAAGCAGAGCTGCCCCCCTGGTAGGCTCACATAACAGCTGGAATAAGAACTTGTCTTCCGCACACTCGAGAAACCTTCTAGACTGCCTCTTCTTTGCAGTATTAAGTCCCAGCAGCCCCACAACCTCCTACATCCACGAGGGCGCTCTGCAGCAGCAAAAGTGTGCTCTAGCTGATGGCACGTTGACTGCACGTAGCAGGGAACAGCAGTTTTACGGCAGCACAGCCACAGCTCAGTCCGGCATGCAGGCAGGGTCTGAGTAACAGGATCCAAGGAGAAAAGCCATGTGTGCTTCTCGATCAATTCATTTGTTGTCTCCCCAGACAGATGTGTTCATTGGCATTAAATATTGAGCAGGAACTACCTGCTCTAGTTCTCGAGTTCTAGTGGATGATTCTACAGCACGAGAAACTCACGTGGAGTGGGTAAGTGGCTAAGTGTTTTAAATAGTAAAGGAAAGATACTCCACACCCCTAGCCAGAGAAAAAAATCCAAACAAATGAAAAAAAGAGACTCAACACAAACAGCAGTTTTGAATTCAAGGCTATGGCTATGTCTGGGTGTTGGTAATTTCTCCTTAATAAAAAGTGGTAGCTTCCCAAGGAGGTGGTTTAGTCATCGTTCCTGGAGGTGTTTAAACGACACAGATATGTGGTGCTAACGGACATAGTTTGGTTCCAAGACTTGGTAGAGTTATATAATGACTCAATGATTATATTCGACTATTTCACAGAACTCCAAGCATCTTCTCTCTGCAGTTGTTCCTTATGCATTACAAGGCAGTCAACAGCCTCTAAGCTGACCCTGAGATTTGTTTGCTGCCCCTAGTTGGAGCTAAAACATGGAAGAGGTCACAAGAAATCCATGTACCAATAAAAGGGTAACAATAAAAGGCCTTCATTCACACAAACAAACAAACTTATCCAGAGATAATAAAAGAAGCCAGAACTCTCAGCATGTCCCCTCTCTCAGCATGTGTACAAATCTGGACCTTTAGTAAAAAGGTTTCAGGGTGCTGTGGAGATTTCCTGAATTGTCAACATTGCTCCTCTCTAGAACTGACAGGAAATGTGCTAGGACAGAAATGTACTAGTGACTAGCAAAAATGCTGCCCAGATAAAGAACTTACAGGCCCAGAGGGCCTACATGATAGCACTCAAACGTAGCATATTGTGTTGGAGACTGGATTGATAGCTGAACTGGTTAAAATATGAATCTAAAAATTAACAGAATCACAGAATACATGCAGTTGGAAGAGACCTCAAAGATCACCCAGTCCAACCCTCAACCCAGCACTAAAGAGTCAACAAGGACATTTCCTAAGCAACACATTTTTTGGAGGACTATTAAGCCTCTAAATTGAGATCTATCGTTACAGGCAAACTGCACAACAAGGTAACAAAAACAGTAATCAATTTAATTTGAACTTAGAGACTGCAGGAAGACCCTGCAAATAGTTGTGCTAGTTTGAAGCTAGCTGGGATATTTTAGTGAGAAGAATTAGGTTATAGGCTGTGAAAAGGAAACAGTGGTGATGTCTACTGCACTCAGGCTTGCTGAGGTGGATAAAAACAAGAACATAAACATAGGTAACACAGGTGCTCTCTGGCTTTTGGCTGCCTCCCTTCTCTCTCTAGCCTGCTAATCCCTCTGCTTCCTAACCCCCCTGGCCAATTTCTCCAAACTCACCTTAAACATAAGGCAAAGTCCGGGATAAGGCAGAGTGGTGGAAGTGAGGTGGAAGGGTGGTTTGGAGCCCCTCCTGGGGACTGTGGTTTCTGGGAGGGCTGTTGTGTTTCTGTATTACTTTTTGACTTGTCTATTTCTGTCTATAGCTGTGTAGATGTTGTAAATACCTGCTTGTATGTTGTGCTAAGCTGTAAATACAAAGCTTCATTCTTTAATTTCCAGCTGCTGATTCTAGTCTGGGTGATTTTCTTAAGGGGGGAGGGGGGCGCAAATAACACCCAAACCATCACGATAGTGTTGTGTATAATGAAGTTTGATCCACTAGGAGCTATGATCTGGCAAAAAATATCCTATTACATTAAAACAGTAAAATTATGTCAAATTACCTGAGTCTAAAAATCAGTAACACATTTTTCTCTTTTCACAGTATGGGTATGATAACCATGTACATCAAGAAGACTATGTGTTACTTCTCAATTTGAAAAGTCATGCTGCATTTGAAGTAGTATCTTTGAGGTTTTATTTTCTATTGAGAACTCTCCTAGATATCCAGACCTTAGTGCTTCTTATTACATTTAGGTAACTGTTGTGATAGGCCTGATAGGCCCAAAATAGGCTTATACATGTCCTGCCTTGCCTAGGCATGCTTTTCTGCTCCACCAGAGAGGCAAGCATGGGAAACAGACACAAAAGAACCTGTAGCCACTGAGTCTGGCCTGCCCAGGGTCCTGTGGTGTAAGGTACACACACTTAGCTTATGCCTGCCTAGTGCAAGGCCTGTGCTTTTCCCAAATTAGGAAAAAGCAAGACTATGGCTTTGCTTAATATGGTATGGTTTGGCTAACTGCAATCCTGATTGGCTATTCTTGTGTCCAAAGGGCAATTAATGTTGGCCCACATTAATAAAAGGAGATACACAGGTGAACAACTTGCTTTTGCTTCTCTGCTCTTTGCCGTTCTCTCTCTGCTGTGCTCAGTTGTGCTGCTATTGCACATTGTCTTATTGCTTGCCTGGTAAACTCCACTGCCGCGAGTTACCAGGAGCAGACCCTGGATGCCTGCATGCCACAGCCCCAACTCTTTCAGTCTCTCCTCATAGCAGAGCTGCTCCAGCCCTCTGATCATCCTTGTGGCCCTTCTCTGGACATGCTCCAGCACATCCATATCCCTGTTTTAATAGGGGCTCCAGAACTGGATGCAGTACTCCAGGTGGGGTCTCACTAGAGCAGAGTAGAGGGGGAGAATCACCTCCCTCACCCTGCTGTCTGCACTTCTCCTGCTGCTGCCCAGGCTCTGGTTAGCCCTCTGGGCTGCAAGTGCACGTTGCTGGCTCATGTTGAGCTTCTCATCCACCAGCACCCCCAAGTCCCTCTCCTCAGGGCTGCTCTCCAGCCGCTCCCTGCCTACCCTGTGTTTGTGCTTGGGATTGCTTCAACCCAGATGCAGGACCCTGCACTTGATCTTGTTGAACCTCCCGAGGTTGCCTTGTGCTCACCTCTCCAACCTGTCATGGTCTCTCTGGATGGCATCCCTGCCCTCCAGCCTGTCTGCTGTACCACACAGCTTGGTGTCATCAGCAAACTTTCTGAGGCTGCACTTAATGCCTCTGTTCATGGCACCGGCAAAGATGTTGAACAAGACTGGTGCCAGGACTGATCCCTGAGGGACTCCACTTGTCACTGGCCTCCACTGGGACTCAAAAATCCCAAAATAATTTTTTGGGATTCATCAGAGCTGAAGACTTGTTGCTACCTGGCTTGGCATAGAGGTCGAAGAATACTGCTATACAAAAGAAGCTAGATTGGTGGCTGAAAAAATGGAGTTTAAAGATAAATGAAGTTATTAGGTAAATTTTCAGAAGAGGTGGCAAGAAGACTACCCACCACTTTTGCTTACTGTAATCTCATTTTTGCCCTTGCTTTTGTAATTGTATCCCGTATTTCCTACCAGACTGCATCACCTTCTCCTGCCCTGGCCAAGGAGATGCAGCATCTCACCACTACTGTCTCATTGCTTATTTGGTTGGGGATTAATTGGCTGAAGCAGGAATTATAAAAATAGGGTTTTTTTTATTTTCCCCAAAACCCCTGCCCCCAAACTATATACAGAAATAGTTAAGGTTTATTTACAGGCTCTAATTCAGTCGGGTGATCTTCACAAGGGTGCATATGGGCAAGTTTAGTGATTTAGGAAAGTCAGGAATTGGAAAAGGCTAAACTACAACACAACTTTACCCCACTTACAAATCAGGCTGAGCAGAGAATTTAAGGGAACAGCAGACTTTATGATCCCTTGCTGAATTTCTGTCAGCAGCCTTTGAAACTGCAAGTTATATTCATGTTGCAGATCCATGTGGCAAAAGTCCAAGTGTCACAGCTTCCACAAAGCAAAGATTCATGGAGCAGCACTGCCTCAGCAGCACAGGGGAAAGCCAAACTGCTGGCGTCTTCCCCAGCTTAGGATAGCATGGTCCAAGAGAAGCCAAATCCAGGTGCCACTGGCAGCTCTCTCAATGGTACCTAAGGACTTGCTGAACTTGCAGACTTGTGGGCAAGTGGCACGAACTGTTCAAGAGCAGGGCTGCACAGGATAGTGCAAAAACGGCAGCCATGCCAAAGTGGGAGCTGTCCAAAACTGGGAACTCTCCAAAATGGGAACTCTGTAAAGCAAGGACTCTGTGCTTTTTTTCCCTTGCTCTGTTTTTTATTTTCCTAGACATTGTGTCCACTTGCCATACATACTAGGTACAAAGAATCCAGCCAACTGCCAGCTGATTCCAAGCACGGGCTTTCCCATGAGTCAGTACACATGTGGAGAGGTGCCTTTTGCTGTTCCCTCTTCAAGCCAGTGGAGGGGGGGTGGGGAAAGCAGTTTTTGTGCCGCCTTCTTCCCCCATTGAAACCTCCAGGAAGGGGAGGGAAAAAGGGATTTGGAGTGTCCCACAACAATTGCACTCTAAGAAGAGGAGGGGATTTAACTGCAACTACTACTGTCTTTGCTTGAACCTAGTGTTTCCTTTGATATTTGCTCCTCACCTCTTTCCGTGCAGTGAGACAACTAAGCATATGAAGTCAAACTGGCGGTGTGCTTCATAAGGAGAGGCCAAGCTGTTACAGGCCAATGGTGGGTAATTTGGCAGAAGTTAAACCCCTCGTGTTTCAGCTAGTGCTGGGTGCGGCTGAGCTCTTGACTGATGCCCGATTGGACCCTTAAGTGACTAACTTTAGATTCTCAGGAACAGAATGAAGACCCAAAATCGAGTCCAGTGCTGTATCGGTTCTAGTTTAAATTTCCCAGAGACTGAAATATATTTAATAGAACCAATAACAATTTATAGGATGCCTTTCCCTCTCCCCACTCTGTTTTCAGAATTAGATGTAGAGAGGAAAAGGTAAAGCACACCTAAATAAATAGTCTCACTTTGATTTGGAAGATAAAAGAGAAAAAAATAACAATAAATAAAAGGTATTTGAGGTAGGGAAGTTACAAAAGGTATAGGGAAGGGAAAATAAGATACAAAATATATAAATGCAACCAGATTGATGGCAGTGGTTTTGTCCGTCCTGTGGATTATGGCCACGTGGTAAAACAAAGAGTAGCAGGAACAGGAAGGTGACGCTGGCAAGCAGGGAGGCAAGGCAAGAGAGAGAGAGAAACAGGAGGTTCCTCTGTTTTTGTAAGGGGCTAGACACAATGTGGGCTAAGCACTTCACCTGGAGAAATTGTTGAACCCACCCCCAGGGAGGAGTCAGGAGGCCCTGGGGTCAGGGTCTAGACCACTCCCTCAGGAAGGATAGCCCTTTACAAGTGCCTAAAAAGATTTGACGGACTGCAAATAACTGTGGCAATGATCAAGCAAAAAGGGAGCAGGAGCAGGACCGGACAGGATGGCAGCTGCCTGTTCCTTTGTGTGGCAGCTTTTCTCTTTCTGTTAGGTTCACACAGGGGCAGGGAGGCAAGCATGTCAGACACACAGGTAGCAGCTTCTCATGGTGGGTAGGTATGGCACACAGGCACACAAGCAGGCAGGTAGCAGCTCCTTACAGCATATAGTAACCTCCCCCTCTCCCAGCAGACAGTTGTCAAGCAGGTCTCTAAGGAGGTTTTCAAGCAACCCCCAGGCAGCCTCCTAAGCCCTTCCCAAGCAGGACTATAAGCAGGTTTTCAAGCAACCTCCAAGTAATCTCTCCAGAAGTCCTCAAAGCAATCTTTTATAGTTTCACTCCTTGCCGCCAAGCAGTTGCCACCTGCCCTGACTAACCAGCGAAGCATGCACCTAAAGCCATCTATAAGGCTCTCAAATTTGCTCCTGTCTCCAGGACTTAAAAACCTGCCCCTATTGCCAGGTGTTTCTGCCACCTTCACCTTCAGGGAGTCCCCAGGGTCCTAATTTCCACAGGGTAGGCTCCCGAGTTCAAAGCCCCTTATCTGACTCCAGGGGACCAAGTGCCAAACTCTTGTGTGCCAAATGATTATCCCAGCAATTCTCCCAAGGGTGTTGAACCACATATATATTTCCAGTCCCTTACACAAGCAAAGTGAATTAAAGCTCTACAGTATTTGTCTGATCACTAACCATGAATAACCAAAATAATCTAGTCATGAAACAAATAAATGATGTATATCTTTGTATATAACTTTCTAAAGCATGGCAAGAAAAGAAGCCACAGATCATTACAAGTCAGTAGTAACTATTACATATCAAACATTGCAAGCAGAACATCAGAATAAAAGCTGTAAGGACCATTAGATGGATAAAGAACTGGCTTGATGGCTACACACAAAGAGTGGCTGTCAGTGGCTCGATGTCCAAGTGGAGACCAGTAACAAGTGGAGTCCCTCAAGGATCAGTCCTGGCACTAGTCTTGTTCAACATCTTTGTTGGTGCCATGGACAGAGGAAAGACTGAAAGAGTTGGGGCTGTTCAGTCTGCAGAAGAGAAGGCTCCCAGGTGACCTTCTTGTGGCCTTTCAGTATCTGAAGGGAGCCTACAAAATAGATGGGGAGGGACTTTTTAGGCTCTCAGGTAGTGACAGGACTAGGGGGAATGGAGCAAAGCTAGAAATGGGTAGGTTCACAGTGGCTGGGAGGAGGAAGTTGTTCAGCACGAGAGTGGTGAGAAGCTGGAATGGGTTGCCCAGGGAGGTAGTTGAGGCCCCATGCCTGGAGGTGTTTAAGGCCAGGCTGGATGAAGCTGTGGGCAGCCTGCTCTAGGGTAGGGTGTCCCTGCCCATGGCTGGAGAGTTGGAACAGGGTGATCCTTGTGGTCCCTTCCAACCCTGACTGATTCTATGATTTTAGGTGTTTTCACCCCAGCCTTTATTTGGAACACAAGACAGAGAGATCTCTAGTCTGGTTTTGTTCATAAACCGTACAGATAAAAAAATATCTGAGAAACTGCCAATTTTCATGTACAGGATTTTTTTCCCTAAAGAGGTGTCAGTTGGCAATGAAGCATAATTATCTGGTTTTAGGTAAGGATGAGTAAGGATGATTGCACGTGCACTTAGTTGGCACATACACAATGAAGAAAATTATGTCTTTTATGGCACATTCTTCTCTGTCTCCAGACATCTGCACAGAACAACCACCACAAGGAATAGTCTCTTCCTCTTTCATCAAGATTAGAAAAAATGATGTTTGCTACTTCCGTATGTGTACTATAGAATGAGCAGGGACACACACAAAGAGATACCAGCTGTTTTACCAAACATGTTTTTTAATGAAGGTATCCAGCACATGTTTTGTTCCAGGAAAGCAGTTTTCAGGTTACAAGACTGAAGGCACATATTTGTGAATCCATGGTGCAAAATTTGACACTCTCGTGTAGACACCCGGAAAATTTGGTCTTCCACATCCATAACCCCAGCTAACAATGCCAGTCAAAAACCATTTTCCATCTCCATTGCTTTGGCATGATAATGGTCCACCGGAATCACCCTTAAAAGAAAATATTGAGTTGTATGCGATTACAGCACAGATAAATAAAATCAGGACAAAATTTCGTGGGAGTTAGGTGGAATGAGTCATTGTGCGTGGGTAATATCAGCAGTAATTACATATTCCCATTCATATAGTCCAAACTACCAGATATTGAACAGGGTTTTTTCCTACATTTTGTTTCCCCACCTCAAACTTAGTCACCCCAAATCCACTGTCTAATATGGATGCCTAATATGGAACAATGTGGCTAGTAGGACGAGGGAGATTATTCTTCCCCTGTACTCAACACTGGTCAAGACACACCTTGAGTTCTGTGTCCAGTTCTGGGCTCCTCAATTCAAGAGAGATGTTGAGGTGCTGGAAGATGTCCAGAGAAGGGCAACAAAGCTGGTGAGGGGCCTGAAACATAAACGCTATGAGGAGAGGCTGAGGGAGCTGGGGTTGTTTAGCCTGGAGAAGAGGAGGCTCAGGGCAGAGCTCATTGCTGTCTACAACTACCTGAAGGGAGGTTGTAGCCAGGGGGAGTTGGTGTCTTGTCCCAGGCAATCAGCAATACAACAAGGGGACACAGTCTCAAGTTCTGCTGGGGGAAGTATAGGCTGGATGTCAGGAGGAAGTTCTTACCAGAGAGAGTGATTTGCCATTGGAATGGGCTGCCCAAGGAGGTGGTGGAGTCACTGTCCCTGGAGGCGTTTAAGAAAAGCCTGGATGAGGCACTTAGTGCCATGGTCTATTTGACTGGATAGGGCTGGTTGCTAGGTTGGCCTGGATGATCTTGGAGGTCTCTTCCAACCTGCTTGATTCTAATTTTTTCTGAATTCTAATTTTTGTTACGATGATTAGGGGCACATAATGTCTTTGCATTTAAAGTAGTTTAAAATTATGTTTACATAAAGCTTCAAAGTTTTATGCAAAATTGCGTAATTCCATGATAAAGAACAACACAAATGGTACTCTGCCTTTATAGTGTATTCTTGCAGAAATACTTTGGAAGACTTTAAGGTGCAAAAGAATGTGCCACCATTTGGGCAAATTGCTCAGGCCAGTCTTATAACTTCTCTGTTCGGTTGTGCTGTACACAACATCTCTGAAAAGACTTCTAGTAACCTTTTCCAAAATGTACATAATAAAGGACTTCCAAAACTAAAGAGTGACTTGGTAAAATATAACTGGTTTATGCTAGTTTGAAGCTACCTACAATGTTTTGGTGAGAGGAATTAGATGCTAGGCTGTGAAAAGGAAACAATGGTGATGGCTGCTGCACTCATAGGCTTGCTGAGATGTGTAAGAACAAGAACATAAGTGTAGATAACACAGAGTTTGCTCTCTGTCTTTGGGGTTGCACGTCTCTCTAACCTAACCTGCTGTCTGTGTGACTTATCCCTCTGCTTCCTACCTCCCCTGGCCAACCCTCCAAACTCACCTTGAGCACAAGGGATAAGGTAGAGGGGCAGGAAGAAGGTGGAAGGTTGGTTGGGAGCCCCTCCTGGGGACTCTGGTTTCTGGGAGGGCTGTTGTGTTTCTGTATCACTTTTTAACTTGTCTATGTCTGTCTGTAGCTGTATAGATTGTAAATACCTGCTTGGATATTGTGCTAAGCTGTAAGTATAAAGCTTCATTCAATTTCCAGCAGCTGAGTCTAGTCTGGGTGATTTTACTTAAGTGTAGGGGGGTGGGAAACACCCAAACCATGAGAGGTTTACAGGAGACATGCCTTCCTTCTAGGCACATATTTTGTTAGAGCCAGGAAACTATTAATTTTATAGACTCTCAGATTATGAAGGTTGGGAGGGACATCAAGAGATGATCTAGTAAAGGCACCTGCTGTTCCAAGTAGGACTATCCTGCATTAACTGAAACAATTGCTAAAGATTTAATTTAGCAGGTAATTTTTCTTTCCTTGGCAATTAAGATTTTGCATTTAGAAAGTCTATTTGTTTTGTTTTGGTTTGGTTTTTTTTTTTAATGTTGAGAAGAAAGAAAAATGAAACAGTAGTATTTCACACAGAGCACATTTCTATCACTGGTAACAACTGCCAGACACATTTGTCCTTACAGAACTGCAGTCTAAAGATGCATTCAAACTCAAATTATGACTTGCCTTGTCTATATCTTGTGTGGCCTTAGAGATGGCCCCAGAAACAAATTCTCTGTTTAGTGAAATTATACTTAACACTAACCTCTAAAAAGCAGCTGGTGCACTAAATTCCCTCAGAAAGTCCTCAGACATTGTTTGTGCTAAGAGTCATTTTGATCTCGCTCACTTTTATGTAGACTGTTAAAAACTAGAATATCATAGAATCGTAGAACCAACCAGGTTGGAAGAGACCTCCAAGATCATCCAGTCCAATCTAGCACCTAGTCCTATCCAAACAATTAGACCATGGCACTAAGTGCCCCACCCAGGCTTTGCTTGAACACTTGCAGGGATGGCAGCTCCACCACCTCCCTGGACAGACCATTCCAATGCCAATCACTCTCTCTGGCAAAAACTTTCTCCTAACATCTAGCCTAGACCTCCCCTGGCACAACTTGAGACTGTGTCCCCTTGTTCTGTTGCTGGTTGTCTAGAAGAGCCCAACACCACCTGGCTACAGCCTCCCTTCAGGTAGTTGTAGACAGCAATGAGGTCACTCCTGAACCTCCTCAAGGCTGCACACCCCCAGCTCCCCCAGCCTCTCCTCACAGGGCTGTGCTCCAGGCCCCTCACCAGTTTTGTCACCCTTCTCTGGACACCTTCCAGCACCTCAACATCTCTCTTGAATTGAGGAGCTCAGAACTGGACATAGCACTCAATGTGTGTCCTGACCGGTGTCGAGTACAAGGGAAGAATGACCTCCCTTGTCCTACTGGCCAAACTGCTCCTGATCCAGGCCAGAATGCCATTGGCTCTCTTGGCCACCTGGGCACACTGCTGGCTCATGTTCAGTACCCCCAGGTCCCTTTGTTCTTGGCTGCTCTCCAGCCAGGAAGAAGATTATATAGAATCTTGAAGATTCTACATCATGTCCATCATTAAAAAAACCCACATACTTTTACTATTATTTTATCAGTAAATTTACTACAATTTTAGTAGCAGATATCTATGGTTTGTATAAAATACATATTCTATAACGTATATTACATGATATATAAAACTATATATATAGCATGCATATATGTAGAGACAGTTTTTATACTATACACTAGAAATCAATTTAAAACTGCTTGTTTACTATATCCAAGCATCTCCTGAGCAGAAGCATTGTACATTTGAGAATTTATGCTTATTTGTTTGCGTCTTATCAGGTACCCCTGTAGTTGCAAATTGGGAGGGAGGATCAAGATTTTTCTTCCGCTGAGAGACTCATGCCAAAATATGCTTTACGTAACTTGTTACCAGGACTTGCAAATTGGCTGTCTCTTGGGCTGCAGCCGAACCATAGTGATGCTGTAGTCTTGTGCATAAAGCAGCAAAACTCTGAAGACACCCAGACAACAGATTTGTGGATGGGTAACTCTTATGGTGCTGTTTTTCAGAACTGAGCTGTTGTGCTAGTTTGAGCCTAGCTAGAATATTTTGGTGAGAAGAGGTAGATGCTAGGCTGTGAAAAGGAAACAGTGGTGATGGCTGCTGCACTCATAGGCTTGCTGAGATGGATAAGAACAAGAACACAAACATAGATAACACAGAGTCTCTCCCTGTCTTTGAGGCTGCACTTTAACCTAACCTGCTGTCTGTGAGACTAATCCATCTGCTTCCTAACTTTCCTGGTCGGCCCTCCAAACTCACCTTGAATGTAAGGCAAAGTCTGAGATAAGGTAGAGGGGTGGGAAGAAGGTGGAAGGGTGGTTGGGAGCCCCTGATGTGGACTCTGGTTTCTGGGAGGGCTGTTGTGTTTCTGTATTACTTTTTAACTTGTATCTGTCTGTATATAACTATATAGATTGTAAATACCTGCTTGGATATAAGATGTAAATATAAAGATTCATTCTTCAATTTCCAGCTTGGCTGAGTCTAGTCTGGGTGATTTTACTTAAGTGGAGGGGGTGGGGAACACCCAAACCATCACAGATGTCTGGATCACAAAGCAGTATTCCAATTAATTCTTACAATTCATCATGCAACAAAGACAGAGAAAGTAAACTCTACATATATTAAAATACATACTTTGCACCCATCTCTTTTCCCAGACATGAGTCCAGCACAAAACATTCTAGCTGTGATGATTCCATATATGGAATGACATAACGTTTGGTCAATAATTTCTACCTCTGCTTTCTGAAGAACTGCTGAGCCTTCATCATCTGGAAAGCAAATTGGAAAAAGGATGATTCAATGGAGTGCAGCAGTTCACTCATTTATTGAAATACAAACCAAAATGCCTTCAGAAAATATCTGCTGGTACTTTTAAACCTCCACGTTTTTCCAGATTCCAAACAATTAAATGCTATAATACAGAAAGCCTCTTCTAAGTGTCACATACTTGTGTAATGTGGTCTCGGTCCTTTGGCCAAATGAAATACAATGTCACAATTACTAGGGTTGGCTAAAAAGCTTTTTCTAATGCCTTTTGCAAAGTATCTTTAGACTTCCCGATTTGTTCTCTTTTTAGTGTTACGGCATTAAAGGTATTTGGATGGTTGCAAGACAGATTTGTAGTTACAGCAGAGTCTCTAAAGAAGTGAGATCCAAAACGAAGGTTATAGGAGTTTCAGAATGCAAATTGCTCTTTTGGCAGCATAAAGAACTTGATCCTCTGTGTCTCAAAGTTTTGGCTAAACATCTGTTTTCTGTAAGATGCGTACTTCTCGAACACCACAAACTGAACTGTCTCTTCCCTTCAATGCCACAGCTCTAATAGTATGACCAGGTGGTCCTCTCAAAATCCAGCTTTAGTCAAAGAAACCTCACCGAGATATTTATATGTGCTTATGTAATGAACCTTTGTTTCAGGATTTGCTAAAGCTGGTATGTAATAAAGTACATTTAATACTGATTTGGCAACCAAAAATTTATAAACTGGTGAAGGAAAAGGAGTTAAACAGGGGAAAGAAAACCCTTTGTTTTTCTTTTCAAGGAATGACATTAATCTGTCAAATAATCAGTTGTTAAAATTTCAGAAATAGCTCCCCAGTAGGCCAAAGAGTGACAGCACACCATACCTTCATAACACCATCCTTTCATGGTAAGGTGGTGGCACTTGGTTCACAACCATGTTTTCTCTTACAGCTATTTACAGAGGCGTAATGTAATTTAGCAGGTAGCAACTTGAGCTGTGAACATCAAGTCAAAATGCTGGAGGTTAATCTCCTGCTCCTGCTGCCTTGCACCAGGCATTGGCCTCTTCTACAAGAGCAGAAGGGTGGCTGGGCCACCATGACTGCCCCAAGATGGCAGGCAAGGCCAGGCGAGGCCAGGCCGGGCCAGGGCAGTCCTCCAGCTGCATACAAACCACTGGGGCCACCAGGGTCTTGCTGGCAGACCAGGGCTTGGTGTGGTGGTAGTTGCATGGTTTACTCCAGCAGTTACACTGGAAGGGCTTATGGAAAGCAGCTGCAGAGGAAGAAGGCACTAGCATTCACACAAGGGAAGAGGCAGCTCAGGTCAAGCTGGCAGTAGGGCCAGGCCTTCCCTTGCCATGGAGCAGTCCGCTAGTACAGGTGCAGATATCTTGTTAATGGGTTGGCTGTTTTGCGAAGCCACACTCCAAAGACGGAGCCACAAACTCTGGCTTTTGACACTACAAAGCTTTTCAGCCTGACGAGCCTGAAGGACAGGCATGGCAATCTGATTTCCCTGTGGCAAGCAGCAAAGAGTTCTCTTAGGGTGTACTAACACATCACCAAGAGTAACGAAGGGGAGAAACGATACCACATCATTTCAGAGTAAGCCTAGCTCTTGTTAAAAGGAACACAGGACTTCCGGATTCACAGGGAAAGCCAATTATCTGAGCACATGAAGATCTGTGTACTCAGGAAGATATTCCCATAGGACAGCAAATTCAAAACAGGCTTTTCCGCACACTTCAGCCATGCCACAATAGCAGGTTTCCTGCACACATGTTCACAGCTTTGAAGGTTGATTTTCACGTTGTGCTAGTTTGAGACTAGCTGGGATATTTTGGTAAGAAGTAGATGCTAGGCTGTAAAAAGGAAACTGGTGATGGCTGCTGCACTCATAGACTTGCTGAAATGGATACATAAGAACAAGAACATAAATATAGATAAGGGAGTTTGCTCTCTGTCTTTGGAGCTGTACTTCTCTCTCTCTAACCTGCCATCTGTGTGACTAATCCTTCTGCTTCCTAACCCCCCTGGCTGACCTTACCTTGAATGTAAGGCAATGTCTGGGATAAGGTAGAGGGATGAGGAGGTGGAAGGGTGGTTGGGAGCGCCTTCTGGGGACTCTGGTTTCTGGCAGGGCTGTTGTGTTTCTGTACTACTTTTTAAATTGTCTATGTCTGTCTGTAGCTGTATAGATTGTAAATACCTGCTTGGATATTGTGCTAAGCTGTAAATTTAAAGCTTAATTCAATTTTCAGCTCAGCTGAGTCTAGTCTGGGTGATTTCCCGAAGTGGGGGGGGGGGAGGAGGGGAGGGAACACCCAAACCATCACACATCTGGGTACAAAATTGGTTCAGCATTAGCTATAAAACTCACCATCTTCTTGCTTTTGGCCCCAGCCTGTTATCCAGCAGCTGTCCCCACTGCGGGCTTTGTGCGAGAAGGGAGGCACACAGATAGGTTGAATGACATGGCTCATGGTGTCTGGCCATGGCTTGCTGAGCTGCAGGAGTGCGATGTCGTAGTCATAGTTCCTGCTGTTGTAGTACTCATGGATTATGATCCGTCTTACAGCAGACACAAACTTTGCCTGGCCTTGTATGTGCATTCCCAGGTGAGCACGCCATTCTCTGGGGTCAGCCAGCCTGGTTGGGAGCAAACAAACAGGCCCAATCTTTATAAAAGTACCTCAAAACACCCAGTGACAATAGGGCAGGGAAAAAAACGTGAACACATCCCACCTCAGTTCAAACTTAGGAAGCTTACAAGCATTCTGGGGATGCGGGCAATGTTTGGAAGAGAGTTAGGAGGAAGAGTACTTACTTGCTCCCTTGAAAGCAGTGTGCTGCAGACACAATCCATTCTTTCGATATCACTGATGCACCACAGTAAGCAGCTCCAAGAAAATGGAGGCTGACCTGCCAGGGCCATTCACCTTCTGCAGTGTTCTTACCGCCTACAATTCGAGAAATGAGATTGCTGCTCCTGCTGCTGCCACAACCTGCAAGGGAAATTGTAGGTTATAATCCCCATCCTCAAAGCTCTTGAGGATGTCTGAGCTGTGCTTCCAGACATAAAGCTCTTGATGGTCCAAGGAAATGATATTAACCTATCCATTGTTGCCATGACATGGCCTATCCCTAGAATATTCGCCTCTCCCCTCAGAGCTTCTAAGTTTCTCTGTTGTTTTTTTTTATGTCTGAGCTATAAATCTGTCTCAAACAGCCACACTCCATTTTAATTGATACTGTAGTAACAAATGTCTGATCACTTGTCATGGAGGGGCTGTAGGCCTGAAAAATAGGCTTATTTCTATTCCTCATTTTGCTTTTGCCCTGTCTGGACATGCTCGCCTATCCCAGGCAGAAGGTAAACACGATGAAGACACACTGGGGGGACAATGGCCTTGGCGCCACTCTCTCTGGTCTGCTCAGGGCGCACGGGGTAGTCACGTTGCATAAGCTCACACGTTGAGCGTGTGGCTTGCTCCTGCCTTTTCCATATTTGGGGTACCGGACCTGTGGACCTTTCCAAATATGGCATGTCCCTGCCTGATGACAGAAGCCTATTGGACAGTGCTATGGCCGACAAACCCATCAATCTCGGTACATTTCTTATAAATGGGGCAATCTAAGTAAACAAGGGACCCTCCTTTGCCTTTGGGACACCATCTCCTTTGCCTTTGAGACACCATCTCCTTTGCCTTCGAGACCTTCCTTTTGCCTTTGGCTTTTGCCTGTTGCCTCCTGTTTTCGGATTTCGCCACCTTTTCTATTCTCCACCCGTCTGACCTCTGCCTGAGGCTACTGCTTTTGTCTCGACGACCTGCAGCGATTCAGCCTGATCTTCTCAGACAGCGCGCCCCAGAACCCAAAGAACAGTTATCCCCACGGGGATCAACTCCGTGCCTGCCTTCACCTCATTCTGGGGACCATAGATACCAAAACTCTGATTTGTGAGTACTTAAACTCTCTTATTCAAGTTGCAAAGGACCTTTACTGACTCCACCAGTGGCACTTTCTGCCACAAGCCTCTCTGATTTGAGCAATTGGAGCTTCTCTAAAACCTATACTAAATTGTTTAATTCAACTGTAAATAGACATTCTGTAAAGTGATTTCACTAAGAGTGTACAAAGAATTTATGTGAGTTTATTGTATATAAGTTTGGGGAAATTTTTTGTATATATTAATAAATTATTTAATAACGATCAAATTGGCCTCGAATCTCCCCAAAATTCAAATTAAACCCCTTTACAACATCACTTTACTGCAAAGCAAGCTGAAAATCTTTTACAGAAGTTACTTTAGGAAGATTTGAGACTAGCATCTTCCTTGAAAATATTAAATATCAAGGTTTCACGGTCTAAAAGAAGTGAAAATTTTGTGGATTTTATTTCATTGCAGCAGTGTCATTTCTGAAGTCCAAATACAGTCTGACTCCAACAGAAGCACCTGATGGTGTTGCAGGGAACGAAAATGTTGCTTTAGTTCACTCTCTAATGAACTCTGTTTCCCTGCTCCTGACATAACTACAATAAGCACTGCAGGTGATTAAGACTTTATAACAGTAAGCTTGCCATCCCATAAAGACTTGGGGAATTCTGCAGTCACGTCTGAAGTAAAGTGATAGCTGATCATTCCCCCACTGTCACTGCGAGTATGCAATAAAAATTCAGTGCCTGCTGCATGAGTTGTATCCACTCCAACACATGAAGCAGTAAAGGGCTTTATTGTGTCAACAGTTCAATATTCTAAAAGGTTAACCTTTCAGAAGGACTTACTGCAGCTGCTTTCATCACTTCCATCAGTACAGTCCACTATCCCATCACACTTTGCATTTTGTTTCCTGATGCAAATGTTATTCTTGCACTTAAATGTGTGGTTGGTGCAAGGAATACCTGGAATAGTTGTGGAGAATAAAAAAAGTACTGCTAGTTCAGCTTAACACATGAGACCATGTCAGCACAGATAAAAGATTGGAAGGAACATGCTGTGGTGGCTTAAGCAGTCCCTAAGTAGTATAAATTATCTAAGTGTTAGGCTAGAAAGAGAAAAAACAGAGTGCTCTGGAAAGAAGCTCTGTGGTTCAGTAATAAATGTGACATGAAAGATCATAGCTGAATGCAATCTTACTAATTGTATTCAGCTGAACCAAAACCCATGTGCTAGTTTGAGCCTAGCTGGGATATTTTAGTGAGAGGAATTAGATTATAGGCTGTGAAAAGGAAATAGTAGTGATGTCTGCTGCACTCATAGGCTTGCTGAGATGTGTAAGAACAAGAACACAAATAGAGATAACAGAGTTGCTCTCTCTCTGGCTCTGGCTGCATGCACTTCTCTCTAACCTGTTGTCTGTGTAACTAATCCCTCAGCTTCCTAATCCCCCTGGCTGATTCTCCAAACTTACCTTGAGTGTAAGGCAAAGTCTGGGATAAGGTAGAGGGGTGGAAAGGAGGTGGAAGGGTGGTTGGGAGCCCCTGATGTGGACTCTGATTTCTGGGAGGGCTGTTGTGTTTCTGTATCACTTTTTAACTTGGTGAAAGGCCTGGAACACAAACCCTATGAGGTGAGGCTGAAGGAGCTGGGGTTGTTTAGCCTGGAGAAGAGGAGGCTCAGGGCAGACCTCATTGCTGTCTACAACTACATGAAGGGAAGTTGTAGCCAGGTGGAGTTGGTCTCTTCTGCCAGGCCACCAGCAATAGAACAAGGGGACACAGTCTAAGTTGTGCCGGGGGAAGTGTAGGCTGGATTTTAGGAGGAAGTTCTTCACAGAGAGAGTGATTGGCATTGAAATGGGCTGCCCAGGGAGGTGGTGGAGTCACTGTCCCTGGAGGTGTTCAGGAAAAGCCTGGATGAGTCATTTAGTGCCATGGTCTAGTTGACTGGATTGATCTGGGTGCTAGGTTGGCCTGGATGATCTTGGAGGTGTCTTCCAACCTGGTTGATTCTATGATTCTATTTCTGTCTATAGCTGTGTAGATTGTAAATACCTGCTTCTATCTTGTGCTAAGCTGTAAGTATAAAGCTTCATTCTATAATTTCCAGCTTGGGTGAGTGTAGTCTGGGTGATTTTCTTAAGTGTGGGGGTACGGGTAACACCCAAACCATCACAACTCCTAACAGTGATATTTTTCTGTTTCTCTGAGGTTCACAATAAATGAAGCCACTCAAATCCAGTTTTTGTTGTCAACACAGAAGGATCATATAGCCGTTTACACTGTCTGTCTGGTCAAGCAGGTCAAAACCCATAACTTTTCTTTTAAAAAGTTAATTGCAGTACTTCCCAGTTGCATTTCCTTTCATTTGTAGAATCATAGAATCAGTCAGGGTTGGAAGGGACCACAAGGATCATCTAGTTCCAACCCCCCTGCCGTGGGCAGGGACACCCTGCCCTAGAGCAGGCTGCCCACAGCCTCATCCAGCCTGGCCTTAAACACCTCCAGGCATGAGGCCTCAACTACCTCCCTGGGCAACCCATTCCAGCCTTTCACCACTCTCACACTGAACAGCTTCCTCCTCCCGGCCACTCTGAACCTCCCCACCTCCAGCTTCACTCCCTTCCCCCTAGTCCTGTCACTACCTGCCACGTCATGCTGTCTATTGTTCTAAAAAGTTAAAGCAATTTTGCAATGACTGATGCAGAATTTTCATGCACTTAATTCTAAATTTATAGCTTCCATATCTTTTAAAAAACATTAATTTTATAACCAGGGAAACTAGTCCAATTGGTAAAAGAGATTGAGAAAATAATTGCCACAGATTATCTCTTTAAAGCATAAATTCAAGCTTTAAATGCCTAGATCCCTAGGTCTTCTGCCAGTAATTTGCTGAAACAGATGACTGTGAGCTCATTAAAAAGAAACTGTTTAAAAATCAGTAATAAATTGTTTGTAAATGCATCAAAGAAACTGAACAGAATTATCTAGTCCAAGTTAGACTTGATAGTGCCTCTTTGAATAGTGACTCTTTGAATATGGCATCCACTATTTGTATCAGGATTGAAGAGATGTTAGAGGAGCAAAGAAATAAATGAAAAAAGAGTAGCCTTACTGTGGGTGCAGTTCTGCTCATCTTTTCCATTCTCACAGTCACTTACTCCGTTGCAGGCAAGCAGGTTATGCTGTGTTGTGAAGTTGGAATCGCAGTTCCACTCAGGGACAACTTTAAAAACAGAAGTCAAATCAGCTACAGAAGCATACATGTAATGCTAATACTTCTGACTGTGTCTAGATGCTGCTTTTTTACTTCCACTGCACAGTGTAAGGATGTGTACCACAGCACACGTGAAGAAAATAAAGCACAGAGTTCAGTGACCTATCCCAAGCGGAGTGGCCCAAGTTCTAATTCACTTTCACCATGTGATTAAGTGAATCACCAGTGATTAAGTAATCACTCTCATCTACTCTCTGCACTCCAATTTGTCATTCACCCACCAAAAAAAACCCTAAAAAAACCCAAACCAATGAACCAAACACCCCCATCACCAAAAAAACCAAAATGAAACACCACAACCAACCCTCCCCCTGCTCCCAAACAACCCACTGACTAGACAAACGTTAAATCTCAAATGCATAAAAATGGAAGAGATTTGTATAATTGTTAACACCTAGCATGTGAGGAAAAACTAAAATACACCCTATTAGAACTATTTTTGCACACAGAGCTTTCTTCCTCCTGCTTTTCCATACGTTCTTAGTTTTGTCCTGGCTAATTAACTATGAATTAAGCATGCATAAGACTGACTGATTATTTGTATCTGGACATACTAAGAGAGCTGGAAATATCTTTCCCCTCCAGCCTGAAAAAACTTTAACTTGTTTTTGCTGCTTTCTAAGACTAGAGAACACTTCCCTTGGATTTTGTAGTCAAGATATCTAGCAAGTGAATACAAACCACAAAATAGTTCATCACTTTCATCTAAGCAGTTGTTAATCCCGTCACAGCGCTGCAGTTGCTGAATGCATAAGCCAGTGGAACATTTGAAATGCCCAGGTGGACATGCTGCAGATAAAAAACCCAAACAAATCAAAACACAAAACACAACCACAATTTAAAAGCCTTCTTTGCCCAAATATTGCCAGCTTATTTCAGTTTATGGTTGTAAAGGGTTAACCCTTCTGGGGAGGTGGACTTGACCCTGACCCCAGATCCTCCTGACTCCTCCCCAGGGGTGGATCTGAGCCTCAATCTAGATGTAGTGGTTAGCCCACTCCCACTTCCTGTCTAGACCCCTATAAAAAAAGAGGAATTAGCTGGTTTGCTTTCTCTTGCCCTGCTTCCCTGCTTGACAGCATCATCCTCTTGTTCCTGCTGCTCTTTGTTTTACCACATGGTTATCAGTCCATGAGGCAGGACAAACCCATTCCCATCAATCTGGTTATGTATCTATATTTCGTATCTTGTTTCCTCTTCCCTGTACCTCTTTGCAACTGTCTTACCTCAAATACGTTGTATTTATTGTTAAAGTTTTCTCCTTTAACTTCCAAATAGAAGTGAGACAAGTTATTTGGGTGTGTTTTACCTTTTCCTCTCTACATCTAATTCCTTTTCTTTGGAGAAAAAGGGGGAAGAGGGAAAGGCATCCTATAAATTGTTATTTGTTCTGTCAACTATATTTGAGTCTCTGGCAAATGGAAATTAGAACCGAGACAATGTTAAACAAGCTGTTGCAAGGAATGATAAAGCTGATTTGAAGTCTGTGTGCACTGTCAGAGATTCAACAAGATCAAGTGCAGGGTCCTGCGTCTGGGTCAGGGCAATGCCAAGCACAAACACAGGATGAGCAGTGAGTGGCTGGAAAGCAGCCCTGAGGAGAGGGACTTGGGGGTGCTGCTGGACGAGAAGCTCAACATGAGCCAGCAGTGTGCACTTGCAGCCCGGAGGGCCAAGCAGAGCCTGGGCTGCATCAGGAGAGGTGTAGCCATCAGGGCGAGAGAGGTGATTCTTCCCCTCTACTCTGCTCTGCTGAGAATCCACCTGAAGTACTGCAGCCAGTTCTGGAGCCCCCATTCCTGGAACAGGACTAGGGGGAATGGAGCAAAGCTGGAAGTGGGGAGATACAGAGTGGCCATGAGGAGGAAGTTGTTCAGCATGAGAATGGTGAGAGCCTGGAATGGGTTGCCCAGGGAGATGGTTGAGGCCCCATCCCTAGAGGTGTTTAAGGCCAGGCTGGATGAGGCTGTGGGCAGCCTGCTTTAGGGTAGGGTGTCCCTGCCCATGGCTGGGGGGTTGGAACTGGATGGTTCCTTGTGGTCCATTCCAACCCTGACTGATTCTGTGGTTCTGAATGGGGCTCAGATTTTTTTTTTCTGTTAAGTTACAGTTTCCAACAGCTCTAAAGTTCTTATTCAGCTGTTTCTGCAAACCATACTGCAGATTCTATGCCAAGACTGGACCAACTCAGTGTTTTATGGTGCAACACAACTTAGAATGCCATCTTCATTTCAAGTACAGCATCGCTTTTAATAACCAGTATCTGGAGCATGTTGCAACTTTAGTATCCTGTTCTGAGATGAGTTATGTATTGCACAACTGCTTACCTTTCAAAGTAAAAACCTTGAAGTTACCATCATTTTACATATTCCACAGATATCCAAAGCATAAAATTGCTTTAATGTGATGAGTGACTGTAACCACAACCCTTTTCTTCACTACAACTTTAACAACAAGAATATATACAATTAGCACAAGGGAGATGTATCACTACATTTTCTGTTTCAGACTTTGAAAAACTCAATTGGTAGACTGTTTTATCAACTTTTAAAAATTATTTTCAGCACATATTTCTATTTGCACAGGAAATATCTAAATTGACTGGAATAAGCACTTGGTTATTTGGTGCTTCCCTGTTCATTACCTTGAAGTCTTTGCAGTAATAAAAACATTGCAAACAAAACCTGGGGGATGAAAACAAACAGGAACATCAGACTTCAGTTTACTGCACCATGGCTGTAGCTGTGCAGGAAGCCTCAAGGACTGTGGAGAACACAGTAGGCTATGTGCATACTGGAAACCGGAGCATGCTGCACATATGCACAAACCTTAGCTGCACAGCCCAAGTGAGCTAGAGAAGGTTCTTTGCTAGTCCAGTTCTGGGCTCCTCAATTCAAGAGAGATGTTGAGGTGCTGGAACGTGCCCAGAGAAGAGCGATGAAGCTGGTGAGGGGCCTGGAGCACAGCCCTGTGTGGACAGGCTGAGGGAGCTGGGGGTGTGCAGCCTGGAGAAGAGGAGGCTCAGGGCAGACCTCATTGCTGTCTACAACTACCTGAAGGGAGGTTGTAGCCAGGTGGGGGTTGGTCTCTTCTGCCAGGCCACCAGCAACACAACAAGGGGACACAGTCTCAAGCTGTGCCAGGGGAAGTATAGGCTGGATGTTAGGAGGAAGTTGTTGCCAGAGTCAGTGATTGGCATTGGAATGGGCTGCCCAGGAAGGTGGTAGAGTTACTGTCCCTTAGAGGTGTTCAAGCAAAGCCTGGATGGGGCACTTAGTGCCATGGTCTGGTTGATTGGACAGGACTGGGTGCTAGGTTGGCCTGGATGATCTTGGGGGTCTCTTCCAACCTGGTTGATTCTATGATTCATCTACCTTAGTAAAATTAGAAAAGAAACTAAACAACAAACAAAAAAAATCCTGCCTAAATCTAAGTTCTGGCAGACCTGGGAAATGCTGCTTCACAGATCTGAAATGCAAAGATTTGCTGAAAAGGAAAAAAATCCATCTTACGCTGGCTGATGTTATAGCTGCCATACTCCACCAGAAGTGGCTTCTCTGAGACAATTGAACTACACTGAAGCTCAATGTTGACAGCAGAACTTGCGATGTGGAACACTGTTTGGTGATCAACATAGTAACCGCAGTACCTAAAAGTGCACAACGGTGTTCTGAAACAGCTTTCGCATCAAAATTGCCATGCATACAATTTAATGTCAACATCAGTCAAATTCAGCAGTAACTTTAAGAACTAAAACCTGAAACAGTACACAAATTCCCCAGAACCCTGGTCATAATCCTTCATGACCACACACAGGCAACAGAGATGTAGTGAATAAATTTAAAGACAAACAAGGTACTTTTGCAACCACTTCTGATATCTGTTTTCAAAAGCCTTGGAGTTTTGGGAAGGCTTAAGTAAGTCTGGTGGAAGGGCAAATGTCAGCACAGTGAAGAGCTAATTTAACTGCTCTGAATTGGAGGTTTTCCCCGAAAAAAGGGTGCACAAAAGCATTGGGATAAAACTTCGCTGGAGACAGAGGAGCATAGATTTAGGGAAACAGAAAAAAGTTTTCAGCAGTCAGTAAGACTTCATCCACCATAAACATTCTGGCATTTTACCCCTGAAAGTCACATCTTCAAATAACTACTCTGGGCTTAAAAATTATTTCTTAAAAAAAATGCCTTGAGTGCATATCTACTTTAAGCTGCCATTTCGGACTTCTGACTAGGTGCCGCTTAACTCAGAGACACCTAAATGCTCCCTGATGCCAGCAAGTAGAATCATAGAACCATAGAATCAGTCAGGGTTGGAAGGGACTACAAGGATCATCTAGTTCCAACCTCCCTGCCATGGGCAGGGACACCCTACCCTAGAGCAGGCTGCCCACAGCCTCATCCAGCCTGGCCTTAAACACCTCCAGGCATGGGGCCTCAATCACCTCTCTGAGCAACGCATTCCAGGCTCTCCCCACTCTCATGCTGAACAATTTCCTCCTCATGGCCACTCTGAATCTCCCCACCTCCAGCTTTGCTCCCTTCCCCCTAGTCCTGTCACTGCCTGATATCCTGAAAAGTCCCTCCCCAGCTTTTTTGTAGCCCACTGTAGATCCTGGAAGGCCACAAGAAGGTCACCTGAGAGCCTTCTCTTCTCCAGACTACACAGCCCCAACTCTCTCAGTCTCTCCTCACAGCAGAGCTGCTCCAGCCCTCTGAGCATCCTCATGGCCCTTCTCTGGACACACTCCAGCATCTCCACATCCCTCTTGTAATGGGGCTTCAGAACTGGATGCAGTACTCCAGGTGGGGTCTCAATAGAGTGCAGTAGAGGGGGAGAATCGCCTCCCTCACCCTGCTGGCCACACTTCTCCTGATGCAGCCCGGGCTCTGCCCTCTGGGCTGCAGGTGCACACTGCTGGCTCTTGTTGAGCTTCCCATCCAGCAGCACCCCCAAGTCCCTCTCCTCAGGGCTGCTCTCCAGCCACTCACTGCCCAGCCTGGAATTGTGCTTGGCATTGCCTCAACCCAGATGCAGGACCCTGCACTTGGTCTTGTTGAACCTCACAACGTTGACTTGTGCCCACCTCTGCAGGTCCAGGTCCCTCTGGATGCCATCCCTGCCCTCCAGCCTGGCTGCTGCACCACACAGCTTGGTGTCATCAGCAAACTTGCTGAGGCTGCACTCAATGCCTCTGTCCATGGCACCGACAAAGATGTTGAAGAATGGTGCTGGGACTGATCCCTGAGGGACTCCACTTGTCACTGGCCTCCACTTGGACATGGACCCTTTGACAGTCACTCTTTGGGTGCGGCCATCAAGCCAGTTCTTAATCCATCCAGTGGTCCACCCATCAAACCCATGTGTCACCAGCTTGGAAACCAGAATGTGGTGTGGGACAGTGCCAAAGGCCTTGCTCATGTCCAGGTAGATGACATCAGTTGCTCACCCCTCATCTGTGAATGTTGTGACCTGTTCATAGAAGGCCACCAGGTTTGTCAGGCAGGATTTGCCCTTGGTGAAGCCAAGATGATTGTAACCAATCACCTCTTCACTATTCTCCTGCTTTTTTCCCCCTATTTCTTTTCCTGTTGCCCCAAAGATGCCAAAGATGCTACAACTGACATTGGGATGCTACTCTACATGGAAATAAAAAAAACTGTCTTTCACAGGGAAAGGTTGCTGGATCATGCAGAAACATCAGTTATAAATGTAGGATCATGGAGAGACAGTTTAAAATGTAGTAAAGCTGTGAATGTTGACAATACAGTTTGTTCTAGAATTGGAAATAAGGGCTCTCTCCTTTATTCCACTAAAACACCCTTAAAATGTAATACTTATGAGCAATGCACTTGTCTTTAAGACTCCTGTCAAGCCAACCAGAGCCTGGGCTGCATCAGGAGAAGTGTGGCCAGCAGGGCGAGAGAGGTGATTCTCCCCCTCTACTGCACTCTACTGAGATACCCACCTGGAGTACTGCAGCCAGTTTTGGAGCCCCTATTACAAGACAGATTGTGGAGATGGTGGAGCCTGTCTAGAGAAGGGCCACAAGTATGAGCACAGGGCTGGGGCAGCTCTGCTGTGAGGAGAGACTGAAAGAGTTGGGGCTGTTCAGTCTGGAGAAGAGGAGGCTCCCAGGTGACCTTCTTGTGGCCTTTCAGGATCTGAAGGGGGCCTACAAAAAAGCTAGGAAGGGACTTTTTAGGCTCTCAGGTAGTGACAGGTCTAGGGGGAATGGAGCAAAGATGGAGATGAGGAGATTCAGACTGGCCGTGAGGAGGAAATTATTCATCATGAAAGTGGTGAGAGGCTGGAATGGGTTCCCCAGAGAGGTGGTTGAGGCCCCATGCCTGGAGGTGTTTAAGGCCAGGCTGGATAAGGCTCTGGACAGCCTGCTCTTGGAACTAGATGATACTTGTGGTGCCTTCCAACTCTGACTGATTCTATGATTCTATGAATCTAACTTCTCTGACTATGCAGAGGAGCATTTGCACGATCACTGGAAGGAATGAGGAAGAGCTGCATAGCTGTGTTCGGTGCCTCTGGTTAGATAAAGTTGTATCTAGAGGTTTGAAGAAAGCTTATCTGCACCATCTAGCAGCCTTTATTTACCAAAATCAGTCTCCTAAAGCTCCTTAACCCTTTTTACCTAACACAGCTGTATATGCGTGCTATAAGATGCAACTGTAGGAATATGAAAAGCAAAGTTGCCTCTCCCTATCTCACTAACATTTATAATTAGAGGTGATGTGGTGGTGATAGTGTTAAAAAGTTTAAATGTCAGAATGTTTCATGCTTTAAATCAGGTTGTGGCCATTCGAGGTAGATTCCTATCTCAGACATAAAAATATTCAGAATAGAGAAACTTGGAAGTTTTCTCTGAGGGGAGAGGTGAACATTCTAGGGACAGGCCATATAATGGTAACAATGGGTAAGTTAATATTTCCTTGGAGCATCAAGAGCTTTATGTCTGGAAGCACAGCTTGGACATTCCCCTTGCTGCTTCTGCTACTTCAGCTGTGCCTGTTGCTATCTTCCCCCACTGCTGTTTTGGCTGCTGCTGCTTTTGCTGCTTTGCTGCCGCTTGACCCCTTCCCCATCTTCCTTAAGGTTATTCTATTTCTTCAGTAGTTTATTTCTCCTTATACTGTTATATTTCCAATGTAAGAAATACCATTTTGTTTTCCCCTGACTCTCCCAAAAAATCCCTGTGTTGTAGTGAGTTTATTCTACCGGGGGAGGGATCCACCCTAACCCAGGACACAGGTGTTTGTGTTGTTTTGATTCAACGGGAACTACCACAGAAGATCATCTCTGTGCCCTTTTGAGTGAAAGCAAACAAAAAAGACACTTCCAAAGGAAAAGTTGGCTTAGTCTTCAGCAAATTGCAACAGAAATCAGACACTTACATTCTTGTGCAGTACTTCAAAAGTAGCTCTTAGTTAAAAGCTTATTTTACAATATCAACTTATCATTTTTTTCCCTATGGATTTTCCCTTTATTTCAAGTTCAGAAATTCAGTTTTGAGTCTGATCTCACTGAGGTTTTCAGTTGAACAAATCAACAAAATTTCAACAGCCTCAGTGGAAAAAAAATCAAGGAAAAAAGTAGGTGGCCATTGAGCATGGGAGAGCAGCAGCACTTTTAATTCGGGGAAACCTGAAGAACTGTTAAACCTTGGCAGCACTCAGGTTGTGCAGTTCCTCTTCAAAGAGCCAGTGAATGGAATGTGGAAACAATTAGTTCCAAATAATCTCATGGTAATAGCTTTCCTTCATGGTGAAGTTGTTTGGGCTCGATAGCCTCGTGGGTGAATTCAGTTACACTTGTTCAATGATCCCAGAAAACCTAGAATGATTTTAAGGTCTACAGAACAGCATCCCCCGCCTTTATCCAACTCTTACCATTTCTTTCCTCTTACAGCAGGGGTCCTCAAACTACAGCCCGTGGGCCGGATAGGCCCCCCAGGGTCCTCAATCCGGCCCGCCGGTATTTGCAGAATCTCCCCGCCGGGGGCTGGGGGGGGGAAACCAAGCAGCCACTTCATGCCACTTACTGCCTCCGCAGCCCCCCAGCACCCACCGGGACTGGGCTGGAACCAAACTATAGTCTGGCCCCCGACAGCGTCTGAGGGACAGTGAACCAGCCCCCTGTTTAAAGAGTTAGATGACCCCTGCCTTAGAGACTACCAAAAAATGCCTTGTTTCCATCTTTAGGGTACTTTTCAATAGTGGTTTCTTTTTTTTTTTTTTTTTTTTGGTAAATCTGTATAGAGTTTTTTGCAACAATTGAGTTACATCTTCAGTCAAGTGAAAGAGTGGTAAGAGACACTGATGGAGTATCTCTTTGTGGAAACTCTGAGCGAGCTGCAATACCTGTATTGTCTGTGTTGGTAATCTTAGTTTACTAACCCATGCAGCATACTTACATGTGTTCATTGATTTTCCACCATCCTCGCTCACAGCCTTTAATACTCTTCTTACTGATAGCGTAGTTATGAAACTTCAAAGCTACACCAAGGCTCTTCTGTGGAGTCTATTGTGAGCAATAAAGAGTGAAAGCAGACTTTTTTTTTTTCCTTTTGTGGACATAGGACACAAAAGTCTTTAGACTTCACAGGATCACAGGATGTCAGGTGTTGGAAGGGACCCGAAGAGATCATCAAGTCCAACCCCCCCTGCCAGAGCAGGACCACACAATCTAGCTCAGGTCACAGAGGAAGATACCCAGACAGGCCTTGAAAAGCTCCAGAGAAGGAGACCCCACAACCTCTCTGGGGAGTCTGTTCCAGTGTCCTCTGAACCTTACAGTAAAGTTCGCCCTCATGTTGATGTGGAACCTCCCATGCTGCAACTTATACCCATTGCTGCTTGTCCTATTCCAGGGAGCAAGTGAGCAGAGCCTGTCCCCCCTGTCAGATATTTACAGACATTTATTAAATCCCCTCTCAGTCTTCTCTTCTCCAGACTAAGCAGCCCCAGGTCCCTCAGCCTCTCTTCATCAGGCAGTGCTCCATTCCCATAATCATCCTCATAGCCCTCCGCTGGACACTCTCCAGCAGATCCCTGTCCCTCTTAAACTGGGGAGCCCAAATCTGAACACAGTATTCAAGATGTGGTCTCACTAGCGCAGAGTAGAAGGGAAGGAGAATCATAGACTCAACCAGGTTGGAAGAGACCTCCAAGATAATCCAGTCCAACCTATCACCCAACCCTATCCAGTCAACTAGACCATAGCACTAAGTGCCTCATCCAGTCTTTTCTTGAACACCTCCAGGGACAGCAACTCTACTACCTCCCTGGGCAGCCCATTCCAATGGCAAATCACGCTCACTGTGAAGAACTTCCTCCTAACATCCAGCCTAGACTTCCCCCAGCACAACTTGAGACTGTGTCCCCTTGTCCTGTTGCTGGTTGTCTGGCAGAAGAGACCAACCCCCACCTGGCTACAGCCTCCCTTCAGGTAGTTGTAGACAGCAATGAGGTCTGCCCTGAGCCTCCTCTTCTCCAGGCTAAACAACCCCAGCTCCCTCAGCCTCTCCTCATAGGGTTTGTGTTCACGGCCCCTCACCAGCCTTGTTGCCCTTCTCTGGACACGTTCCAGCACCTCAACATCTCTCTTGAGTTGAGGAGCCCAGAACTGGACACAATACTCAAGGTGTGGCCTGACCAGTGTTGAGTACAGGGGAAGAATAACCTCCCTTGTCCTACTAGCCATACTGTTCCTGATCCAGGCCAGGATGCCATTGGCTCTCTTGGCCACCTGGGCACACTGCTGGCTCATCTTCAGCCTACTATCCACCAGTACCCCCAGGTCCCATTGTTCCTGGCTGCTCTCAGCCACTCTGTCCCCAGCCTGTAGTATCATTAGGATGTCATGGGAGACGGTGTCAAAGGCCTTGCTAAGGTCAAGGTAGACTATATCTACTGCTCTCCCTGAATCTACCCATTATAGAATGCTATCAGGTCAGTCAAGCATGACTTCCCCTTGGTAAATCCATGTTGACTACTGATAACCTTCTTCTCTTCCAAGTGCCTTGAGATGCCCTCCAGAAGGAGCCACTCCATCATTTTTCCAGGGATGGAGGTGAGGCTGACTGGTTGATAGTTCCCTGGAACCTTTTTCTTGCCCTTTTTGAAGACTGGAGTGCCATTGGCTCTCCTCCATCCCTCAGGCACCTCTCCTCTCTGCCATGATTTGGTAAAAAATGATGGAGAATGCCAGAGCGATAACCTCAGCCAGTTGTCTCAGCATCCTTGGGTGCACCTCATCAGGGACCATGGACTTGTGAATGTTCAACTTACGTAATTTATCCCTAACCCAGTCTGCACTGACCAGTGGGGAGCATTCCCTCCTCCAGGCTTCCCCTCCTTCGTCCAGGGTCTGGAGTACATAGGGGAGCTCAGCCTTAGGTGCAAAGATGGAAGCAAAGAAGGCATTTGGCAACTCTGCCTTCTCTGCACCCTGAGTTCTCAGGGCTGCCTCCTCACTCAGCAGTGACGAAAGATGGCTTAACAGTGGACTGCATCATATGCATTGCCATGTTCTTTAGAGAGGAAAACACTGAAGGGAAATGATGAGTCAAAGATTGTATCTTAGCAGCCTCAATAGGAAAACACTGAAGTCATCAGAAAAGGCATGACAGAATCATTGTAACCCAGCATAACTTTTTGATATTTACTTTCAGGAGAGTATCTGAAAAGATGCAGAAAAGAGTACCAATGAAATAAAGAAAGGAAGAAAGAGAAGGAAAGAGGAAGATAGAGAAAGATAAAAAGAGAGAAAGTGAGAAAGTGAGAAAGAGAGAGAAAGGGAGAGAAAGAGAGAAAGGGAAAAAGGAGGAAGGGAGGAAAGAAAAGAGAAAGAGAGAGAGAAAGTGAGAGAAAGTGTGAGAGAGATAAAAAGAGAGAGAAAGGGAGAGAAAAGAAAGGGAGAAAGGGAAAAAGGGAAGAAGGGAGGAAAGAAAAGAGAGAGAGAAAGAAAGTGTGAGAAAGAGAAAGAAAGGGAGGAAGAGAGGGAGAGGGAGGGAAGGAGGGAGGGAAGGAGGGAGGGAGGGAGGGAGAAAGAAAGAAAGAAAAGAAAGAAAAAGAAAGAAAGAAAGAAAGAAAGAAAGAAAGAAAGAAAGAAAGAAAGAAAGAAAGAAAGAAAGAAAGAAAGAAAGAGAGAAAGAAAGGGAAGGAAGGAAGATAGATAGATTGTGCTGGTAGGACAGACCATCTTACAAGACAAACATTCAATTTGTTAAGTATAACAAAATAGACTAAAAAGAGATACCACAGAAGTGACCTTGTCCAGCATCAAAGAACTGTTTGCAGATGTTAAGGATGGAGGTAATCTTGGCTGTAGTGACCATGATATATTAGAATTTATTATCACTAGTCAAAGAAGCAGGGTGATAAGTAAAATTTCAACCCTGAACTTTAAGAGGGTTAACTTTGCCCTCTTCAAAACTCTACTTAGAAGTATCCTGTAAGCTAGGACTCTAGAAGGAAATGGGGGAGGGGGGCGGGGCAAGAGAGATGGTTAATATTCAAGCATTATCTCCTCCAAGCTCAAGAAAAATGTATTCCCTTGAAAGAAAAAAATCAAGCAAGGGAGGGAGGAAACCTCTGTGGAGAAACAGGGAGCTTATGGGAAAAAAAATAAAAACTAAAAAGGAAGTTTAAAATCTGTGGACAAAAAGGTCTGCTCAATTGAGAGGATTACAGAAATATTGCCAGAGAATGTAGAGGTGTAACAAGAAAGGCCAAGGCTCTCTTGCAGCTAAGTCTTGCCAGGGAGGTGAAAGAAAACAAGACTTTTTTCAAATACATCAGTGACAAAAGGAAGAGCAGGGAAAAGATGGGCCCACTACTGAGTGATATGGGAGGTAGCAGAGATAGCAGACTTGCTGAATGCCTTCTTTGCCTCAGTCTTTACTCCTAAGACTGGGTCTCAGGAGCCCCAGTCTCTGGAGGCAAGGGAGCAGAACTGGAGGGAGGAGGGCACTCCACTAGTCAGTCAGGATTGGGTTAGAGATCACTTTTACCAATTGAAAGCACCCAAATCCATGGGCCCCAATAGGGTGCATCCACAAGTGCTCAGAGAGCTGGCTGATATTGTTGGTGAGCCTCTCTCCATCATTTTTCAAAAGTCATGGAGAATAGGAACCATGCCTGATGTCTGGAAATGTCTTCAAAATAGTGAGAAGGAAGACCCAGGCAGCTATGTACCAGTCAGTCTCACCTGCATCCTTGGAAAGGTGATGGAGCAGCTCATTCTAGAGGTCATCTCTAACCACATGGAAGAAAAGAAGGTCATCAGGAGTACCCAACATGGACATCTTGCATGGCTAATCTGATAACCTTCTATGAAATCATGACAGAAAATGGGTAGGTGAGGAAAGAGCAGTGGATGTCATATACCTTTGACTTCACTTAGACTTTTGATATTCTGTCTTAACATCCTTGTAGAAAAGTTCAGGAAATGTGGCATATACAATTAGTCCATGAGGTGGATTGAAAACTGACTTGACACTAGACCTCAGAGGGTTGTGATCCATAGCACAGAGTCAACTTGGAGGCCTATGGCTAGCAGTGTTCCCCAGGGATCAGTGCTGGTCCGAGTTTTGTTCAATATCTTTATTAAGAACCTGGATGAGGGCATTGAGTGTACCTGATCATACAAAACTGGAGGCAATGGCTGACACCCTGTTAGGCTGTGCTGCCATCCAATGAGGTCAGAGAGGCTGAGAGCTGGGTGAAGGCAAACCTCACAAAGTTCAATAAGGACAAGTACATGGTTCTGCACCTGGGGATGAATATCAGCAGGCACCAGTACAGGTCTTGGGTTGCCCTGCTGGAGAGCAGCTCTGTGGAGAAAGACATTGGAGTCTTGGTGGACAGCAAGTTCTGCATGGGACAGCAATGTGCCCTTGTGGCCAAGAAGGCCAGTGGTATCCTGGGGTGCTTCAGGAAGAGTGTGTCCAGCAAGTCTAGAGAGGTTCTTCTTCCCCCCTTACTCTGCCCTGGTGAGGCTACACCATGAGTATTATGTCCAGTTTTGGGCTCCCCAGTTCAAGAGAGATGGGGATCTTGTAGAGAATGTAGAGGTGAGTCATGAAGATTATAGAATCATAGAATCATAGAATGGTTTAGGTTGGAAGGGACCTCAAGGATCATCCAGCTCCAACCCCCCGCCATAGGCAGGGACACCTCCCACTAGAGCAGGCTGCTCAAGGCCTCATCCAGCCTGGCTTTAAACGCCTCCAGGGAGGAAGCATCCACAACCTCCCTGGGCAACCTGT